>JASTWR010002287.1:0-22816 GCA_030770355.1 Harpagoxenus sublaevis
GTCTTAAGATGCTAATACGGCTCTGTGATTGGTTTATAACATCTTAAGATTGTACTTACGACGGTCTTAAGTCATATTCGGATCTTATTTCAAGACCGTCTTAAGTAATGTCTTACGACGCTAATACGGCTCTGTGATTGGTTCATAACATCTTACGATTGTGCTTAAGACAGTCTTATTGCGTGGTGTCATCTGTTAAGCCTACTGAACTAGCTCCACACTTAATGCATCGTGCGTGGCGTCATCTGTTGCACGATGCTGTTACTACACGCTTCCCCCCTCTCACACCCCCCTGACGATGAGTTTATTCCCGTGCGAGATACAACCCGTCTTGGTCTGCTACTTTCACGAATACCGTGTCGATTACGATATCACGAGTCTCGTTCGTCGGTTCTGGGAACAGGAAGAGGCTCCGTCGTCGAACGTAGTTCTCTCAAAAGAGGATCGGGAGTGCGAAGAACATTTTGTCCGTACGCATTCGCGAAAATCCGACGGGCGTTACGTAGTGCGTCTCCCCGCGATTGAACCGTAGCCGGACCTCTCCGGTACGCGTCGCGTAGCTGTCCGGGTGCTGAGGAGAATGGAGGGTAAATTCGCGCGGGACGCTGCCTTTCACGCGGCATACGTGGACTTCATGCGTCAACGCTGCCGGCGCGACACAGCCTTCAGTCCATTCCTGGATGACCAAGGCATCCTGCGAGTCGGTGGCAGACTCAGACACGCTCTTCTGGCGTACGATGCGAAGCACCCGGTGATCCTCCCCAGCGAGTCGTATTTCACGAGGCTCGTGATCGATGCTCACCACCAACGAACTCTGCACGGGGGCGTGCAGATGACCCTCGGATCTATCCGGCAGGAATTTTGGATTCCCCGAGGGCGGTCCCTCGTCAAAGGCTGTATCCATCGCTGTTTGACGTGTTTGCGATGGCGGGCGGCATCGCCGCAGCCTCTCATGGGAGATCTGCCGCCACCAAGGGTGACCCCGGCTCGCCCGTTTCTCAATACCGGAGTAGACTACGCCGGGCCGGTGTGGCTACAAACGTCCAAAGCCTTCATTACCGTGTTTGTTTGTTTATTCTCTAGAGCCGTTTACCTGGATGTTGCGTCCGATTACTCTGCTGACGCCTTCCTGGCCGCGCTACGCCGCTTCGTCGCTCGCCGCGGACTATGCCGAACCTTGTACAGCGACTGCGGGACGAATTTCGTGAGTGCCGATGCCCGGCTTAGAGACCTCTTCTTCGCGAGCGGCCAGGAGGGTCGACGCATTCCCGCGCGCCTCGCCGAGGAAAGGATCCGGTAGCACTTCAACCCCCCCCCCCCCCGCAGCGCCCAACTTCGGCGGCATTGGGGAGGCCGCCGTCAAATCTATGAAGTTCCACCTGCGGCGAGCCATAGGCGACTCTAAGCTTACCTACGAGGAAATGACCACGGTCCTCTCACAGATTGAGACGTGCTTGAATTCAGGCCCGCTCCAGGCTATGTCGGACGATCCGGAGGACCTTGCCGCACTGACCCCTGGGCATTTCCTCATAGGCTCAGCTCTTACCGCCGTGCCCGAGCCGCCCTTGACCGAGGAACCGACGACTCGACTATCCCGGTGGCAGCTACTACAAAGAATGAGGGACCAATTCTGGGACCGGTGGTCTAAAGAGTATATCCATACTCTGGCACATCGCCCGAAGTGGGTCAAGGTTGGCGAGCAACTTCGGGTCGGACGCCTGTGCCTCCTGCGGAGCGAGACTACTCCACCGACGAAGTGGCCGCTAGCAAGGATCGAGGAGCTACATCCCGGAGAGGACGGGCACGTACGGGTGGTTGAAGTGCGCACCGCCTCCTCGAAGTTTACCCGGCTTGTCAGCAAACTGGTCCTCTTGCCCGATAGCGCTACGTCCGAGGACGACGCGTCGCCCGATAAGTAGATAGCTGTATTTTATTATTCTGAGAGGCTACAAATTATCTTCGCGTAAAGCTCGACCTCGCCTTACGCCGACTAAAAGCCTCGAAAACAAAAAAAAACCGCGTACAGAAACGATACATTCGCTAAAATAAATTAGTAGAATTTGCATGCCCCTACTCCCGTTGCGAAACTCGTATGCGTATTCACCGCGCGGCATTCACCCCGCGGGACATTTAATATTATTTTCAGATCGAGTTCCTCGCCAGCGAAAAGAAAGAATCGCTCAATGCATACTCCCGATCTCGAATCACCTGAATAAAGATAATAATGCCAAAGGAATGTTCCGGGAATTGCGACCTTCAGGCGTGCGTCAGCTGCGTGCCCGCGACGCACGATCATATCGACCGCATATCTTGGCTCATGCAATCAATTCGGTGCGCGCAACCGAGACCATTTAATTTGCCTAATTTCGTAGATTCCATCATACGATGCGGGCTGAATGTTCCAAATCGATCAGTATATTGTCCGCGCTAATCCGAAAAACGCGAGCATAAAATGCTTCGCTTAAATTAAAACTGTAATTTGAAACCGTGCTTAAACGCCGAACATAATTCCCGGAAGCATCGTCCGTTTTCGCAATGCTCCGAAAATAGACAAGGCAAATCGATAGTTTTTCTGTATAGAAGTCGATGCTCTCCTTTGTCTCCGGCGTCCCGTGCGTGAGGTAAACACCCTAGGCAAAGCGAGAGAGCTGTCGAAAATAACAATCGATCGGTTGTCGACCCCGAGATCAGCTGTTTCGTGGACAAAATCGAATTAACGGACTTTCGGGCTGTCGACAACTGATTGGCTCCGAAGAATTTTTGACGCGTCCGGGGGAAGAGAATTTTCGAGAAGTATGAGGAGATAAAACCCCGGAGCGAAGCGCCCGCGAGCTTCTTGTTCAGAAGTAATAGGCTTTAACGAGATATAAGAAAGTGATAGAATATCTTTCTTAGCGAAGATTCGTCGTGGCTCGCGTTCGACTTTTCGTCTCGTTCCCTTTGCGGTCGCGTTCAGAATACTCTGCCGTCGCATATATACTTCCGTTGCTTGCGGAACCGAATTTCTTTTGTAAATTCTTGTAAATATATATTTTAATTATATACCTTGTATAAAAGTGACTCTATATTCGTTCCGAAACATTTTCGCTCCGTTTCCTTTAACTCATTCGCGCACACAATGTTTTTATTGAGTGTCAGCGGGCACTATAGTCGCGTCCCCGTCGAAATCCCACGCCTGTGCAACAAAAACGCTGCACAGACAATTTTCGCGTAAACGATCGATGACGATGCGTTTAGTAGATGCCAAGGAACACGATAATCGCGTCCCCGTCGAAATCGGACGACTGTGCAACAAAAACGCTGCACAGACAACTTTTGCGAAAACAAACGATAGCGTCGCGTTAATTGAGCAGTGACAAACCCGAAAATCATATTTTCGACAAGATCCACCGACTGTGCAACGAAATCGCTACACAGACCTCGGGTGACAAAACGACCGATATGGGTGAGTTCGTGAGGGGCCGAACAAATATCTAGGTCTCGTACGATTTCGATCATCGTGCAACGAAATCGCTGCACAGACCTTGTGCGAGAGAAATATCGATATAGGTGAGTTCGTGAAATGCCAATTAGCGTAAATATCGCGGTCCCGTTCGAATCCGATCATCGTGCAACAAAATCACTGCACAGGCATCTTACGAAAAAACGACCGATGCAGGGTCGTTCACGAGACTCCAAATAGCCTAAATATTGCGTTCCCATCGATGTCTAACCGCCGTACAGCGAAAACCCTGCACGAACATCGCCAGGAAAACGCGTAATATCCGCATATATTAAGTAATAAAGATCGCATATGCGAAGTGCGATCGACGTGCGTAGCCGAGATAAGAAATTGCGCCCAAAATTGTAAAATCTCCGGGAAATGCATAATATTATATTATAGTTCTTATCGAATGTTCTCGAGAGACATCAGCGAACAATTTCCGGTGAGCATGGAACATGGTAGAAAGTTCTAAGACATTCCTGCGTGTTTGTCAGACTTGTTTGTCAGTGACGTCATAGCGAGCACACCATGTTCACGTGATCACTTGTGAATAACAAGAATGGGGATACCACCCAAGAGGGGATACGCCCAGGAGCGAGCGACGGATCTGGGCAGTCGATCGGGAGTACTCGTAGCGACAACACGTTTCAATACTTAGCCGCGAACGAACGTTCTCGATACCCCCGGTGACACCAGCGTACGGAGCGATATCCGGAACATCACGCGATACTTAGTGCGATCGAAGCTTGTAAAATTTCGAAATTCGACAACCGCTTACGAAACCACGGACAATCATTCGGGAGAATTATTCGAAATTCTCAATACGACCGGTGACACCCGTGTGCGGTCCGATAATCGAATTTAATCAAGTTTGCTCGATTTAACGCGCTACACGCGCTGTGATAAGCGATCTCAATGTAACACTGCGAATGACAAAACATCATTGTGAATCGAACTGTAATGACTATTTATTCAAATATAATGAATAAATACATTGTTACATGAGATATCCTGAGTGTCTGAAATCATTCGACGATATCCTGTGACCTATCCTGAGTCACCTCCCAAGCGGGAGATACTTCAAAAATCGATTTTTCTGCGGAAATAAAGTGCGAGTAAATGCACATTGCTTATGATATAAGCACGTTATACGATACTTACCTGAGATTCTGCGACGATCCTCTGCGGCATCCGAGGCGATCGAGGTCCAGCATCGTTGGTAGAAGCGGCTTCCACGAAGAAGATCCAGCGACAACGAGAGAGCGGCCAGCAGCATACCGGAGCACCTGAAACAGAGAAAAGGGGAATTAGTCGACAGATACGGTTAGTAGTATACTTACCTTTCTCGATTTAACGGGTAAAATCGAGTGGCGACCGTGTTCAACGAACTTTTGATAAATTTCGGTAGTTTGATGAATGAGTCGTACGGTTACAACCTAACCTTGCAGCCGGGGGCTGCATCGGGAACGCGCATTCTGGAGGTAGGGACCGTGGAGAAGGAACCGTCCACCAGCGTGGCGCCACATCCGAAACCCCGGCCGACGATTATCGCCCAGGAGCAGCTCGACGTACCGAGGTACGTGGTGAAGGAGACCACGAGCGAGTCCGCGAAATAAGTCGGTTACACATATATACAGGGTGAATCTTAATGGATGCACCAACTTTTTACCATGGGAGATGGGTTACCGACTGCAACTGTAATCAACCGAAAGATCCATAGATGACACCTGGTTGGATCGACCGCTCCAATCGACATACAGGGAAGTCAAAAATTGTGCATCAAGTAACGTGTATCGTATTCTATACATACATACTTTTCTAGTATATCCAACTCTCTTCCCATACAGCACACAAAAACCTCTTAAAATATACATATTTAAAATATTTTTTAGGAAGTTTTAAATAATTTAAACTAATTCACAAAAATATTTTTTCAATGTTTCTATGTCCGTCAAATCATGTCAAAAGAAAATTTTCAAAAATGTTTTAAAAGATTGCGTACAAATATGTTCAATAATATTTGTAAAATCTTTTAGAAATATTGCTTCAAAAAATAAAATGTTTAAATTTCTAAAAGATTTTACAAATATTGTTAAATATATTTTTATGCAATCTTTTAAAAACATTTTTGAAAATATTTTTTTGACAATCTGGCGAACATAGAAACATTCTAAAAATATTGTAAACTATTTTAAAAAATATTTTGTGTATGGGCTACGCGTTCTTTTTACACAATTGCTTTCTAATAACGAGATTTCTTATTATTGCGCAACGTATGTACCGCATAAAAGAGATGTCATTTGTTTCTGTGTATCTCTTTTATACGATTTTGTAAAAATACGATTTTTTAATGAAGTTACTTAGGTAGCGATTTCTTTTCACGCTTACGCGGAACATTTCAACGCGTAAAAAGAAAGTTGGATCTGAAGCGGCAAAAATATAAAAATGTTCCACCATTCTTATTAAAAAATGCGTAATTCTACTGCAAGAAATATTCTGCTGTATAGTACTTTATGGACATAAAAGAATAACTTAAAGAACTAAAAGTAATAACAGTGGACTACCGCACCACCTGTGAGGTACCACCAATGGCGCGTTAGGTTTTTTAAAGTGGGCCTTCGCCTGGAGCCATATTATACCACAGTTGAAGACCTTTTTTAGTAAAGGCTCAAACAGATAAATTGAAGTCATATTGTGTAAGAGCGCACGCAGATGAAAAATTATATCTACGTGTGGCCGTGCGCAACATGTCGCCAATTCGTCATGTTTTCACTTTAGATGCTCGAAGTGTCCCCCCTCCATCTCCTCACAAAGTGCAGCCCTATCTAAAATTGCATCATGCACCCGGCTCATGACCTGTGGACTTATTGCACGGCAAGCTCGTACAATTCGATCGTTCAGATCTTGAGCGTTAGCAGGTCGCGTTATGGAAACTTGCTGCTTAAGATGACCCCACAGAAAAAAGTCTAGCGGTGTGAGGTCTGGTGAACGCGGTGGCCATTCGTGGGGACCATGAAGTCCAATCCAACGGTTACCGAATTTCTCATTTAATAATTCCCTTGTTGCCCTGGCAGTGTGTGCAGGATGGCTATCCTGTTGGAACCACATGTTAACACGTAATTCCAACGGCACTTCATCCAACAAGTCAACAAGTTCATTGTTGAGAAATCTTCGGTATCTGTCACCATTGATCTTACCATCAATAAAATGTGGCCCAATGATGCGGTCTCCGAGAATACCCGCCCAAACGTTCACCGACCACCTGACTTGAGTATGCGCTTACTGCATCCAGTGAGGATTCTCGGTGGCCCAGTAATGCATATTATGGCGGTTGACAATGGAAAATACATTCGTCCGAAAACAGAATGTTTTTCGAAAAATAATAATTTTCCTCACTCACATTAAGGAACCATCGACAATACCTCAATCTGCGAGGTTCATCATTTGCATGCAATTCTTGAGTCAGGGTTACCTTGTAAGAATGGAAGTGAGCCGATTTCAAAGCCCTACATACTGTTGCCTGGCTGACTCCTTGATCTTGCGCGACGGCTCGTGTACTGATTTTTGGGTCATTAGTGACCTGTTCTAAAATCCGTGCGGTATTTACGCGCGGTGGTCGGCCTGTAAGAAGTATAAAAGTAAAAATAAAAAGAATATTTAAAATTATTTTATTATAAAATGTTATAAATCAATATGTACCAGCAGGCTTTATAGGTCTGAATTGTCCATTATTTCGCAGCCGCGTTTTCAGCCTCATAAAAAAAGTGTGATGTGGCTGTCTTTGCTCTAGGTATCTACGAGCATAAACTCGCGCAGTTTCCCGCGATCGTTGGCCGCACGTAACATATAAAAAAACCATGTCGCACATCTCATTATTCGTAAAATTATGAGCCATGTTGACCGCACGTTCTATCACGTTTTACGAAACACACGAGATCGAAGCGAGACACGGAATGAACAATTTGCTAGGATGAAGCTATAGAAACAATTAAAAAAACAACGAAGAAACAATGAAAGAAATAATTGAAGATCGACAGAATCCTAGCAGAATCCAAACAGAAAACTGTCTTCTATTTTCGCAAGAGACGGAAAGTTTATGCTTTAAAATACCCAGAGCAGAAGTAGCCACGCTGCATATTTTCTACGAGGCTAGAGGCTAGTTGTAGCTGTGAAAAAATGGTCAATTTCTCTGAAATGTTTAAATACACATATTTATTTATAAGGTTTTATGGTAATATGATTTCAAATATTTTTTTCTTAATTTATTACTTCCATTGCTTCTTTCCGTATAACACGAACACGGCGCACAAAAATGGCTTAAACAGAAGAAATGATTACGGACGATCCAATAACTAACGCACAAGCTATCGCGCAGTATCAAGGATTGAGCCAGAGAATTATATGTAAAGCTTCGATATCGGTGCATTTTTATGCTTGTAGTATTATTTTGAACAGTAATTAAGTTTGCGAAACGCGACCTGCTAGCGCTCAAGATCTGAAGGATTGAATTGTACGGGCTTGCCGTGCAATAAGTCCACAAGTCTTGCGCGCCGGGTGCGTCGTGCAATTTTAAAAAGCTATATTTTGTGAAAGAATAGAGGGGGGACACTTCGAGCATCTCAAGTGAAAACATGATAAATTGTAGATATGTTGCGCACGGCCACACGTTGATGCAATTTTTCATCTGCGTGCGCTTTTACGCAAAATGACTTTAATATATCTGTATGAGCCTTTACACATACTGAAAAAAGTCTTAAAATGTGGTATAATATGGCTCCAGGCGAAGGTCCACTTTTAAAAACCTAACGCGCCATTGCAATTGGTGGTATCTCACACGTGGTGCGGAAGTCCACTGTTATTACTTTTAATTTTTTAAGTTATTATTTTTATATCCATAAAGTACTATACAGCAGAATATTTCTTGCAGTAGAATTACGCATTTTTTAATAAGAATGGTAGAACATTTTTATATTTTTGCCGCTTCAGATCCAACTTTCTTTTTACGCGCTGAAATGTTCCGCGTAAGCGTGAAAAGAAATCGCTACCAAGTAACTTTATTAAAGAATCATTATTTTTACAAAATCGTATAAAAGAGATAGAGAGAAGCAAATGATATCTCTTTTATGCGGTACATACGTTGCGTAATAATAAGAAATTACGTTATTAGAAAGCAATTGTGTAAAAAGAACGCGTAGTCCATACAGCACAAAATATTTTTTAAAATAGTTTACAACAATATTTTTAGAATGTTTCTATGTTCGCCAGATTGTCAAAAAAATATTTTCAAAAATGTTTTTAAAAAATTGCATAAAAATATATTTAACAATATTTGTAAAATTTTTTAGAAATTTAAACAATTTATTTTTTAAAGCAATATTTCTAAAAGATTTTACAAATATTATTGAACATATTTGTATGCAATCTTTTAAAAACATTTTTGAATAGTTTTATCCAGATCTACCGACGGTGCAACGAGATCGCTGCACAGACCTTGTGTCACAAAATGACCGATATAGGTGGGTTCGGGAGGAGCCAAATGGCACGAGCATCAAGGTCCCGATCGAATCCGACCGTCGTGCAACGAAATCGCTGCACGAGCTTAGTGTGACAAATCGACCGATATAGGCGGGCTTATGAGAGGCCAATTAGCATAAGTGTCAAGGTCCCGTACGAATCCGACCAGCGTGCAGCGAAATCGGTGCACGGACATCGCACGAGAAAACGAGCGACATAGGGGGGTTCACGAGAGGCTAATTAGCATAAATGGCAAGGTCTCGTGCGAATTCGACCGGCGTGCAAGAAAATCGGTGCACGAACCTCGTACGAGAAATTTTTTCTCGAATTCGACAGTTCTGATCGGAGTTTTTGGAGGCCCCTTAAGAGTTCTATCGATGACTTTTATAGCCCGAAGTGCTACGACCAATGTTTAAAAAGTTGAAGACATCTAAGGAGTCAGGTTTAAGAAATTTTTGAGAATTGAAGAGTGAAAATGTACTTACATGATAGTAAACACGCTGTTGTAGTCCACGTGACATGAGTTGCAATCATGTCTACCCATTAGAGAATAGCAATTTCTACTCTGACAGGTAAGATATAAATGCCACCCATGCGCACGTATATATTGATATTTACTCTTCTTGCACAATTTCGTTTCATTATTTTTATATTAAAAAAGTAGCGCATTTTTTTATTATGATAAGACTTTCTGCGCACGGCGCAGAATGGATTTGCGTGGTAATCACTGCGCACGGCGCAGAATGAATTGTCGTGGTAATCACTGCGCACGGCGCAGAATAAATTTTTGTTGTAATCACTGCGCTCGGCGCAGAATGAATTGTCGTGGTAATCACTGCGGTCGGCGCAGAATGAATTTTCGTTGTAATCACTCATGATACAAAGACAAGGGTATGCTCACTTGGTGGTAACCCATTGCGCAGAAATACGGAATAGTGGGGATGTCACCATACGTACGTCATACTCGACTGTTTCCGGAACGGTTTGAGCAGGTTCGGCTCGAAATATGGCTGTATTTCTCGAGTCGAAACTCGAGAAATGCCGACTATAAACAACGGAGATTGGATACAATTTATTTCTCGCGGTAAATGTATGTACCCCTCAGAAGATATGATAGCAACTGCGCGAATAATGAATATCGAATTCGAAAAATATCACGGATCAAATCTTCGAAAAGATTAATTAATATTTAATAAATTGGCTGATATTATACATGACAAAATACAACCAATTCAACTACCACGCGATGTTATTTTGTGCCTCGTTCGAACACGAACATATATCCGAGTTTGTGTAATTAATCTCGGCAGATATGTGAAAGCAATAGAAAAAAAATAGAAGAAGGAAATTAGTAAAATTTACTAACAATAAAATATTTTAATACACATCTTTGTTGTTTTATTTTCCTGGAATACATTTCTTTAATTATTATTTTAAAATTTATTAATTCAATATTAAATTATTTAATTTAATGTTTTATTTCTTAATCCCTTAATTTCGCTTTTTATACATTTTTATTTAAATAATAATTTATCAAATTAATTTATTGCCCATTTCATTTACATATTTATTATTTATTTAATTAACACTGTTAACAATTTTAATACTTTATTGATAAAAAAAAAGTATACTTTATTAATAAAATATTATTTATATATATATGTATATATATATATATATATATATATATATATATATATATATATACCTGGTTGCGCGAGGTTAATATTGATAATTCTGAAAAGAAAAATTGTATCTGATGATATGCTTGAATGGCTAATCAACCGAGGAATTTACATTTGGTCTCTAAGATAAGTAAAATTATATCAATATTGCTTAATTTACTATTATAATATATTTGTGTTTGTTCTGTTTTTGCATTATAGATTGTGGGTTATCTTATTTTAAAATATCTATTTTGTTTACTCTAGATTATTTTGTATTATATACATTCCAGTTATCGAGACTTGTTTTCTCGTTGATATTTTACACTAGCTGTTAATACAAATGTGTTTACTCAAATATGTCAAGCTACGTATGTATATAATAATATTGTTACGTCCAAACCCCGGGAGTTTCAATGAAAAGGAAAACTGGGAAGCGAAGGAAAGGCTACCCAGAGGGGACGGGGTAAGGAAGGACGTAAGAGAATACTTAAAGGTTATCTCGGGTCGCGCGAGTAAACGCGTGCCTCGAGTCGAGCGCACTTTTCGGAAGGCTCCAGTCGAGGGTCAACGTCCGAAGGGACGCTATTACGCCTACTGCGAGCCGTGCGATCGTTGGTCCTGTTTCAGGTCAAGGATTATGCAATCCCTATTACCTGGGATCGGACCGTGTACGATTTTGCGAGCGGGAAGGTTGGTGACGAGGTGTTAAAATTAAATAATTAGACTTTAAATTTTGAAATTAAAAAACATTACAATTATTTATTATAAGTGATAAAAATCAATGAGACAGTTACATTTACAAACGCGAATGGTACAGTTCATGTGTGGTGTGTGTATATGTGTATGGAGAATACGCGGGTGTTACATGAGTTCGGAGGTCATCGGACAGGATTTATTGAGGGGATGGATCTACTTTGAATTTGACATCCTGCCCGGTTAGTACATTTTACGATTTAAAGAAAAAGAAAAAGAAAAAGGATGTATGCCATGAGTGTGTGCGTGTGTGTTTGAACGTTCTTACACTTGTATTCTTACGTTAATAAATTGATTCTTACATTAATAATTAATTAATTATTATATTTTAATGTATGAATCGAGATTAATCTATTGTGATAATCTCCGGAATGATCTCCACGCTCGATGTGGAGAGGGCGGGAGAGGTTGGTCTATTGGTGGAAGGGAACCGGGGTGTTTCAAAAAGAATCTCCACGCTCGAGGTGGAGAACGCGGGAGAAGGTGTTCTCTCGCGGTATTCGTCGCGTAAGTAAAAAGGGATGGGGGAGTGTGGGAGCTCCGGATAGGGGAACCGGTCAAGTTCCTCAGAAGGAACCGGGGAATAGGACGGTCCGGAACAGGGGGAGGAATCGGGGGTGTCGGGAAGGATTTGGTACGCGAGAGAACGCGGGGGAAGGGAAAATTGTGGAAGATGGTGGCGGTTAAAATTTTCTTGATGCGCCTGGAGGAGCTGTCGCTCAACGACGCGGGCTCGCCTGCTTCGTGCGTATCGTTTCTTAATTTTCAATGCTAAACCCTTGCGACCCCGGATAGTCACTAAAATTATTATCGTTTAATCAGTTTGAAAAAAAGGAGAAAAAAAGTTATTTAACATATATATATATATGCAAATGAAATATATACATATATATATATGTTTGTGAACCCCGAGGATCCGATTAAAAATCGCGAGTGAGATTGCGGACTTACTATTTGTTGGGCCCTTGAGCGGACGTAGGTAATTATGAAGTTGGTCGGCCCCGTTGGTCGCGACTCGCGGATCTCGGGCGTCGGGTGTGCTGAGGGTCGTTGGCAGGACCCTGGGTTGGCGGTAGACGCGCACAGATTTTACCAGAGGTACTGAATTTAGTAAACTGATTCGCGACTAGACTGTCGGACTGACTGAGCAATTGCCAAGTGCAAAGTGTGTTTTGGTACGCGGAGTCGCGGTTTTTATATGATTTGAAAGGGGCGGATTTAATCCGAGGATGATTAGGATTGGTGGAGTCTGGTTCTTATTTGTGACGTAGATTTCGGTTTTCCGCCTATCTCGTGGCGAGTTACCGAAATCTCGTTACACAATTTTTAATCAGTGGTCATCTATTGGCGGGTTCGTTATTAGAATTATATTTCCCCACTCTTTGGTGGTCCAAGCTAATACTGTTTTATCTTTATCGCTTACTGGGAAGCGTGGGTCAGAGTTCAAATCCGCGTTCTTAAACGGGTGACACGTGTGAACTCTTAGTTTTGATAAATTGAGGCAGGGTGACGACGCGACCTCATATTAGACGCGTGATTTGGAAAGCCCTCGCATGGCGTTTTAATTTATGGTGACCCATGCCTCCCGTTATCGCGCGTTTCAATTGAATTTTCGTTGCCCGCTATCGCAACTGAACTTCCGTTGCCCCGCTTCGTGGAATTATTGGGACCACTTGGATCACAACAAATCCATTACTTGTTCAATTTATTGGGTTCGGGAAGTTCACTTTTAACGAGCAACGGCTTGCATCCGCTTGCCAATTGATAACCACTGTTTACGATTTTAATTCCACGAAAGGAAGAAATCACGTGGAGTCCACAGGACGTAACAATATATAAATTATGTATAATATAAATTACTAAAGTCATTGCTAATGTATAACATTGATTTATTGTAATGGTTAACTAAGCAACAGCAAGTTTATACATCTATAATGATAAATGAAAAAAGATTACTTATTTTAACAATTTTTGAGCTATATTGAATAATTAAATATGGCAGTTAATATATTTAAAAAAATTAAAATTTAATTCAATATTTTGACTCACGTTTGTTTAGCATAAAAAGTGTATTTCTTTTATAAATTATTAAACAGTGTACTTTATATATATTGCGATAGTTTCGACGATCTCGCACGACTCGTCACATTGAATAGGGTTAACGAGGTTATGAATTGTCTGTTCTATTTCTTTGATTGATTGATTGATATATATTCTTATATTTCTAGATTTGAACTCAAAAAGTCAAATGAAATGTAAATTTTTTGAAGTAACATATTTCTGGATAGTAAGATTGGACTGAAGGTTCTTCGTCAAATAGAAAAGAAAAAATTTGCCCATTCAAAGAAGAAATCTTGATACAATACCAGGCAGAAAAGGCAAGAAGAAGATCTTGAAGAAGAAATCAGGGCCGGTAAGTTCCAGTGACGATGAGAATAGTCGACCTGTAGATTATGTAACTTTAAAATATAAAATTAATAATTTCATCTGATATAATTATATTATAAATGATATGTTGTTAATCTTGGCATTAATCGTACATCTTCAGTTTATTTTTTATGGAAAACTTTGCAAGATCTGAATACCTACTCATAATTACTTTCTGGAAATTTCTAATAGTTTATTATACACCGTTGCATTAAAATATTATATAGAATTACATTATTGTAGATATGAGAAAAGATGTCACGCTGCTTTTACTAAAAAAAAAAGAAAAACAGAGATCAAGAAGCAAAAAAAAGATGAGATCAAGAAAAAAGGAGCCATTAATTGTAAGATCCTTTGTTCTTTCTGCTTTTATTTTTTCTATTATATTTTATTTCAAGTTAAAAGTGTGGCATTTGATATTTCTTGCTTACAACATAATAATAACATAATATATAATAATAAAAACATAACACATAATACTAACTCTCTTATCCTTATCTTGGATTCTGAATCCAAGACTGTTCGCTTTGCCTAAAGCAGCAGCCTGAAAAAAAAACAACGTAATATTTAAAAAAAAGTACGTAATTGTAAAAACATGAAATGTCAAATGTATTTACCGGGGACGCTTAAACGCAGGCTCTTCCTCTCTGTCGTCGCCGCCATCCTCGTCGTCGTCGTCGTCGTCGCCGTCATCGCCGCCGTCCCCGTCGTTTTCGTCGTCTTCGTCGTTGTCGTCGTCGTCGTCGTAGTCGTCGTCGCCGTCATCGCCGCCGTCCCCGTCGTTTTCGTCGTCGTTGTCGTCATGACCACCGTCTTCGTCGTCGTTGTCGTCATGACCACCGTCTTCGTCGTCGCCGTTCTCGTTTTCGTCGTCCACGTTTGCGTTACCGCGCCGCCGTGGCAAGTCTTCGTCGTCGTACGCGTGGTCGAGGTACATGTCGTACCTCGGCAAATTTAGCGGGGTGTCCACAGGCGTATGACGTCCTGTGCACTGGCCCTCGCCGCACATCCCATTGCAGGAGACACGACGATGCTCCAATTGAACGCCGTGCTCCAAGGGATGCGCTCTTCTTACATAAGTAAGATATTGTGCGACAGGTGCAGCAGCGGCAGCACCGGCTGCCCCACCGCCCGCCGTAACAATCGCCCTGTGCGCGATACGCTCCCGCATATTTCTAAAATAATTGCGGACAAAGCGCCGCATCACGCGTCTTTGTTGACGGGCCGACGGTCGTGACTCGCTCATTTTCGCGTGTGATCTGCAAAGATAAACGATAAACAATTAATGAAATAACCGTACCCCGTTTCTCCTGTTATTATAACATTAACGTGCGTGCTTGTTGTATAAAAAAGACACAATACGCACTATGCAAAGAAATGTATCGAAAACCTTTTAGAAGCATTTGTCTGTAACATGAAATGATTCTGAGATACGTACGGAAACATGTCAGATTTATTACATACATAATTAATGTCCATATTGAGATACCAAAATACACGATGTTACAGAAATATGTATTACGATGTTGTGCCAGAAACGTTCTTTCAGGAATGTTAACAAAATGTACGGATCATAATATACATGTTTCTGCAACATCGTGGATTTTGCTGTCTGAATACGGACATTAATAATTTATGTAATAAATGTGACATGTTTCCGTACGTATCTCCAAAACATTTCATGTTACAGAGAAATGTTTCTGAAAATAAACACACCATGTCGTCTATATACTCAAAAGTACCAACCTTTTCCGGAATACAGGAATAGCGCGACGCACTGAAATTATAATCCTTCACTGAGAGACAGTTGTGCGCGCAGTATTGTTCGCCTCAACAACACACACAGTTTTGTTTGACAACGTAACAATAATAGAGCTGATACTGTGCTGCGACAAACGCCATATAGACACATGTACTAACGTGACGACAAGCATGCGCTCCATCTGACACTGATGACGCGACACGAACACCTTATTTCGCATTTTCACGAAAATTTGTTAGTAAAATATCATAAAAACCATACATCTGACCGTAGCTTATTAATCGCGAAACATGATAAATATTCTTTTCAAAGATGAATTATTTACAACTTTTGATTATTTTAATAAACGTCCGCAAATGGTCACAAATAGGGACATTTACCTTAGATAGCTGCGAGCTAGCATCATGCGAGGAAGTGTGTTCACATTTTATACGAATTATTATAAATTATTATTAATATTAATATACCAAAAGTGTGTGACATTTCCAATGAAACATATGTGCTAAACATATTTCAAAGAGAGATATTTCAAATAAATTTACAAAATAATAATCACATTTACGTATCACACACTATAGTAAACGCGTCTATGCATGTATACGAAACAAGCTTAAAATGTTTAGGATACCTTTTATGTGAGATATATTACATTTCGTATGTTTATTACATTGTATATTATGTATGTATCAAATGTGACGTGTTTTAAGTGAAACGTATCGTAAACATTTGGAATTTATGTTTCATATACATATGTAGCCGCGCGTTACTGTAGTGTCCGCAAGGTGAGGAACTCAACGAGGCGTTCATAGACAAGGCTTTATTTCAACTGGCGCGTTCGGCTTACAGAATACAGTTCGGGGATTATCCCCTCTCTCTCTCCCGCATACCGATACTTACGCATACACCACACTCCCTTCCGCTGAGTTAAGGTCTCGCCTATTTACGCATACATTTTTAATCTATTTCTTATCCTATTTACCGGGTGGAGGTTCGTGGCGATCGGCGTAGCGTTGGAGTGCCTGGCGTTTCGCTCTTCTTCTCAGTACCCAAGGGTCGTTTTATCGACACTTGCCGTTCGCTACGCTTCCTCAGCTGGTCTATGTGTCGCTTGACGATGTTTCCGTTTCCCAGTTTGACTTCGTATGTTACCGGCCCCAGTTTTTTATGTACTACCGCTTGCGCCCACGCGGCAGAGTTGACACTGAAGGCTTTTGACCAAACTGCCTCATTTTCGCTGAACGTCACTACTCTCTTCCCTCTCGAGTTTTGCACCTGCCTATCTGTCTCGAGACTCTGTTTTATTTCTGTATTCGGTCGTAGTAAGTCGAATTTTGTCCTAATCTCTCGCCCTAACATCAACCTTGCCGGCGTCTCGCCCGTAGTGCCGTGTTTCGACGTTCTGTATTCGAATAATATCGTATCTATCGCTGATTGTACCGGTTTATTTCTCTTTAACAATATTTTTATTTTACGCTTGAACGTCTTGACGAAGTTTTCCGCGGCTCCGTTTGACGCCGGGTGCTTAACCGCTGAGAACGTTTGTCTTATTCCTAATTTTTTTACAAAACTGGTGAACACGCTACTCGTATACTGCGGCCCGTTGTCGCTAACTATTTGCAGTGGAAGCCCGAATTGCGAAAAAACTTTCCGAAAAGCGTCCACAGTTTTTGCCGCCGTTATCGATTTCATTAATATTACTTCCGGCCATTTCGTCCTAGCATCGATTATTAAGAGAAAGTTATACCCTTGGCACGGCCCTATAAAGTCCGTATGTATTCTTTGCCAGGGTTTCTCTGGCCATTTCCACGGATTTATTTCGCTTTTGATAGGATTGTCTTTAACCTCCACGCAATCCCGACATGTTTTTCCTATCTCTTCTATCTCCTTATCTATGTTTGGCCACCAAAAAAATGATCGCGCGGTTGCCTTCATTTTGACGATATCGGCGTGTGATGCGTGTAGCTCATTTAATATCACGGGTTTGAGTTTCTCCGGGATTACTACGCGATACCCCCACATTATGCAATCTTGTTCGACATTTAATTCATCTTTTTTTGTCGCGAACGGTTTAATGTCGTCCTCGATCCCTTTTTTGTGTGGCCAACCATTTTTAAGGCATAGTAGTATTCGGCACAATAATTGGTCTTTTCTCGTTTCTCTTGCAATTACTTTATGGTCTAGGCACGCAAACGATTCTTGCTCTACGTAATTAAGGTATGTATATTCTACCGTCTCTTCCTCTTCTCGCGGCATCGGTAGCCGCGATAACCCGTCTGCGCAGTTCTCTTTGGATTTTATGTACTCAATATCGTAGTCGAATGCGTTTAGAAATTCCGCGTACCTCTGTAGTCTACGCGCCGCCATGATCGGGATCCCTTTCTTTTTTCCAAAAATACGGACTAACGGTTGGTGGTCTGTACGCAATAAAAATTTTCTTCCGTATACATAATCGTAGAATTTCGTAACTCCGAAAATTATCGCGCGCGCTTCTTTGTCGATCGGCGCGTAGTTACGTTCGCTCTGTGATAGCGCTTTTGACGCGTATGCGATAGGGCGATCACCTTCAGGCGTGACATGCGAAAGTATGGCAGAGAGCCCGTAATCCGAGGCATCACACGTTAAAACGACTTCTTTATTTTGGTCGAAATTTACTAGTACTCTTGGAGATTTTAACTCCTCTCTTAACACTCGTCGCAATTCGTCTAATCTGGATTCTTCATCCGCTTCTATGCCCCTGTCTCTTAGTTCCTCGATGATTGCCTGTTTAGAGAGCTCTTGTATCCACGCGGTGCCTTGCTTGGTCGACATTTATCGTTCCATCCATTTCCGTTGACTTTCACGTAGGTTTGAATTATTCTCGTCGCCACTGTAGTGTCCGCAAGGTGAGGAACTCAACGAGGCGTTCATAGACAAGGCTTTATTTCAACTGGCGCGTTCGGCTTACAGAATACAGTTCGGGGATTATCCCCTCTCTCTCCCGCATACCGATACTCACGCATACACCACAGTTACTATATGATACGTTAATGTCACTATTATTTTGTAAATGTGTAGACGAAACATCACTTGGAAATGTTTAAAATATGTTTTATTGAAAATGTCACATATATCATGGTACATTTTATAATATAAGCTATTATGGAATGTCTCTATCGCGTAACGATTAATAAATTCGACATAAACATACACGTAATATGTATCATTCGAAATGTAAATGAAACAATTTCAAATGTTGCATCCATATTTCATGTTTATACTGGGACACTCCTCACTCGGCGACACGCTGCGCGGTTCTGGGATTTAAAATCCCGTTAAACGAATTGGTCCGACCAAGTGGCACGTCACAGCACGGCGGCGTGTGTTACGGCCCAAAGATCGTAATCGCCCGCATGGTATAATTTACACCAACTTGAGTTCCCATGCGGTACTGGCAACTTCTTCACTTGTCTCTCTCTCTCTTTCTCCTCGTCAGTCCAACTACCATGTAATCAGGGGAGTGGGCAATTATCGAAATAATGCCTATGCGCGACCTTCCATCTATATATCTATTACCGTGTTGTTTCGAGATACCAATTTTTTCAAGATATTTTTCCCAATTTTTTTTAAGTCCCTTGAACGCACAGAGGCCCCGTGTTTCGTCCGTTAGTACCTCCCTTCCCCTCCCGACCCTCAGGAGATAGTTTATTCTTTGTGAAAACCGGTCCATGATACGGTGACAGATTTTACGATGTTCGAAAAACTTGTATTTTTGGCCACATCTACTTCCCGTCCCCCCTCCTATCCCTCGGAAGATAGAATTATTTTATGAAATATCGGTTTGATCTGTTATAGGCTTTTTCACGCAAAGACATATGAATATTTATAACGCGCACCTAAGCCCCGTCACCGCGACAAGCCCACATCGGCGGGGAGGAATGGAAAGGATATGAAAACATGGAGAAATACAGGAATGGAAATAAGAGTTAAGAGACAATTAGTTGTGAGTTTAAAAAACACACATGTAATAAAATCTATATTTATGTGTAATATATTTGTATTTATACAGAATTTATTTACGTAACAATGTAAAAAAAAAAAATTTCTTGCCCTTCTTCCTCTACTGCACTCTGTAATATTAAAAAGCACTTGTTATATTTACACGTGAAATACATGAAAAAAATAAGAAAAAAAATGTTAAATACAAATACAATCAGTATTAAGACATGTTCTCAATTACCGTTGGCGTTTCTTCGGAGGTGTATACTCCTTATCGTCGTCGTCCTCGCCCTTCTTATCGTCGTCGTCGTCGTCGTCGTCGTCGTCGTTCTCGTCGTCAGACGCCGACGACAAGGAAGAACAGGAAGAGGAAGGCCCTGCTTCCTGTTGAGACTGCTGCTGCTGCTGCTCGTCCTCCTCATCCTCCGGAGGCTGCTGCTCTTCTCCGAACGACTCGGAAAAGGACGACGTTACGCTCATCGTCGTCGCTTCGCTCATGGGCGTCGGTGGACGGTCCATGTCGTCCAATTTGTCCATATCAAGTTTGGCGTTTCTTGAAGAAAGAAAAATATATAAACTTACCGTACCTCCTCGCGGAGAGAATATATAGAGAGACTGTCGATTTCATGCGCTCTACTCGCGTATCTCAGCGCGTTTCAAGTCTCGCGTATAATATATATTATACTTACGAGATACACCGAGTCCAAATAATATCCAAGGAAGGTCGAAGAAAGCCTCGGCGGTTATCCTGGATGTTCGTTATCCTCCGCGGCGACGTGCGACGGTGACTTTAATGCTAAGACTTGATATATGCGGTGAGCTGACGCATGCGGAAGGGGACTCCGCATGTACGCGGTAGAGCCTAGCGCCACGCCACACGTACATCTATAAATACATCTATAAATACGACACTTGTATAACCTAAGATAAACGAATACACAATATTTTTCCTTTTTTAATTAAATAGTTTGAATTATAAATTTGAGAAATATATAATACTTAACCTACAAACATTAGCTGTAAACATTCAATAGTTTTCGCGCCTTCCGAAAATGTCCGATGGTTCTCTAGCCGACTCTAGCCGAATGACATGCGGTATTGCGGCAAAATTCCAGTTGCAATTTACACACTACACGGATAGTACATAAGTTTATAATTTATTAATAGGATTTATAGTAATAGTTGTAAGTTTATGACTTGTAATTAACATAACATTATGGTATAGTGATTAATTAGAT
This sequence comes from Harpagoxenus sublaevis, assembly GCA_030770355.1. NCBI lineage: Eukaryota > Metazoa > Arthropoda > Insecta > Hymenoptera > Formicidae > Harpagoxenus > Harpagoxenus sublaevis. The sequence goes on from JASTWR010002287.1 coordinate 20,821, forward strand.
GATATATGTATGATACAAGAAATAAAAAGGATTCAATTCTAAAGAATAATAACAGACAAATACAAATACTTGATAATAATAATACTTTGTACAGTTTATTTTTTGTATAAAAGAATAATACATTTCAATTCTTTCTCCGAATTCGCTATGACTTGTTATCGTTGAACCATTAATTTATATTATACTAATGTGATGGTATTGTTATTATTCGACATGTACCTCAGCTTGAACGTTAAATGAAATAATTGGATAAAAAAGTAATTATTGAGCTCTCTCTCTGTGTGTGTGTGTGTGTGTGTGTGTGTGCGTGTGTGTGTGTGTGTGTGTGTGTGTGTGCGTGTGTGTGTTAATCACACTTATGTCCATCGACAAATATAGAAATTAACATAGGTCTTTGGACAATGTTCTTGCCACGTGACAAGAGCTCCCATTCAAATTCACTTCTTTCAGGGTATACGTACATTTGTCCGTCTAATGCAAAACGTGTAATGGTCTCCTGCGTTTTTCTTGTCTACATAATAATTGCTCTCCATACATGTGAATTCTGGCTGGGGTACTATTTTTCGCAATAAATTCTAAATTCTAGCTAACATCCTATTAATAAACCTGGCCAGAGTTGAGTCAATTGAAAAAAAATTACTACGTTTTCAATTATTGGCTGGCGACGAGATGTTCTTAATTTAAATTATAATTGTATTATACCCATTCACACACAGCATCTTTGACATGCACATCATTGTTATGTACATGAAAGTATATCTAAGTAAAATCTTAATCATATTGTGACATTTAGTATCCGACATTTACTATTACAATATTTTCATAAGAAAGAAACGTATATACATATACACAAGTAAAAATTATGCAGTTAAATTTTTGAATTCTATGTGACAAATATATATACATATAACACTGTTGCCTTTTATATGTAACTTGTTAGATGATATTTCATATTCAATGCTATAATGATCGTGGCAGTGTATAAACATATGCTTTGATAGCTAAAGACAAATCTTCCAAAAAAACCCAAGAAATAAACGGATGGATGTTGATGTTTTCATAACATTTCACAAGATTCTAATAGCGGAGATAGTAATAATAAACTCCTACTTAAAAGAATCTCGTGCTTTGTTGATGAATTCTTTTTTGGTGGTTGATGACAAGCCTCTTCTGCTAACTGCTACAGATGCATGGTATATGTTGTTCCAAGTTCCTTTCTATCTGAAATAGACGTTTAATAAAGTTATTCAACAGCATAATATATAGAATTTCTTACGCAGAGTAATTATAATAAAAATTGTGTCATCTTATGAATATATATATATCGTATCACAGTTTATGGGATATTTAGTAATTTTAAGGTTTCGGCATCAGCAATTTGTTATGTTAATGATTTCCTAAATTTCAGCATCAATATAGGTATTGCACAAATCACCGCATGCTACTTGTAGTATAGATATAAAAATCTCATGTGTCAGGTATCACTGTAAATAAGAAAGAGTTATTATTTATTAGTATATTGCTAGGAATGACACGTAACAGTGTGTATTGTTTAAAAATATTTAAATACAGGATACTTACATAAATAATGACAAATATAATCAGTAAAACGTTTTCTGATATTCATTTCCTTCCGATTACAGTACTCTATATCTTTTATCTGTGCAATGACACGTCGTCAAAAAAAAAAAAAAATTTTGAAAAATTCTAGTCAATTTGGGTGTGTAAAAACATGTCTAAGACAAGAATACAGTTACGTGTCATTCGTAGCAGTATACCAATAATAAATAATACATCTTTCTCATTTTCAATGTGATACATCAGATTTCTATATCTTTGTTACAAGTAGCATGGTGATTTGTGCAATACCTCTATTAATGTTGCAAAAGAAATAATTTACAATACAAGCTGATGTGGAATTCTTAAGATTACTATCTGCTTCATAAACTGTGTTACTTGATAACATTTTTATTAAAAGAGGAGGGTCCCTAAGGCC
>JASTWR010002288.1:0-22757 GCA_030770355.1 Harpagoxenus sublaevis
CAACGATATTATATAAGTAATTTAATTAGAAGAAGAAATATAATTAAAGGAATAAATGTATTTTATAGATATTAGAAATACCTGGAGGGTGTTACTAAAAGACCGCCCACTAACTACATAGCGGTATTCCTTGTCAAAAACTGAGTCGAAAAGTCCTGAACCACTTTTTTCTATAATGCTTAACAAAACCGTAATCATTCAGTAAAGTTAGACCAACCAGCGTCGTTCTTTAGCCGGGCGAACGTCGGTGAGCCGCGCGCCTGATAGTGTGCGTGAGCGCTCCGCCGCGCATCGCGCGGCGGCACGGCGGCACGGCGGCACGGCGGCACGGCGGCACGGCCGCTGCCGGCCGCGGCGGCCGCGCTATGCCTTCGCGCGCGTCGCATGCAATATTCTTACGCATTGTAATAATAGAAATAACTTTTTCTTGCACTAAAAATCACTTTTTACTCTTGTCAGAAGTACCTCCTTGCAGAAAATTTTGATAACGGATAAAACTTTCGCCAAGACAATTATTAACTATTATTAACATATGAAAATTAAAACAAATACAAAAAATTATACTGTGTATTTTACAATACAAAATTTTACATTGCAAAAATTATTTTCTAAACAATCCGTTTCGTTAAATATCTTTACGTTAACTTAATTTAAATTATAACACAAAGCACTAATTGAATCTTTCTACGAGGTTTGCCCAGTTACTCAGACGTAATACATTTTTTAAGGGGAATTTTTACTGTAACAATTAGATATTTAAATAATTTTGTACTTAAAAGGAAATACATTAAAAATATTATTAAAAGCTAAAGTATTCAAAAATAAAAAATTTCTTCTTTTATGAAGAATTTGTCCTAAGTTATAAATAACGCTGTCCAGATGTACAATCTTTTTAAAACCTAAGGCAAATAAGAGCAAACCGCGGAGCAAACAATATTAATTTTTATAGCGAATAATAAATAATAACACGTTTAATAACGTAAAACAAAATGAAATATAAACGTTTCTGTTCTAGTTTAGACGCATAAATAAAAGTGTAATGTTATCGTATTCATAAAACATTGGTCAGCGGTAAAGTTATTGGAAAAGGTTGAACATAAGGTAAATTACGTGATAACTGCTGCGTTTTTAAATAAAGTGAAATTGAAAAGTTAGCTGCAATTCGTATAAGTTTTTTCATAAAGATGTAAAATTCACTTATCAGACAGTGTAATATATCAATCTCGTGATAATCTACCATGTCTGGTTTCAGTGATGAACAATGCTTATGAGTTAAGATCAGTGCGCGGATTGAAGGCTTAAGCTGATGCGCAAGGTAAATGAGTACATACAAATGTCATTAAGTATCATATAACAAAATAACATTAGTAAATAAAAAATATAAAGTAAATAAATAAGCTAGTAAATAAAAAATCTTTCTAATGATTATTCTCCTATTGTCGAGAAACCCACAAAATTGACATCTGTAGTCTGTTTTATTTATTAACTTATTTTTATTTATTTACGAGTGTTATTTTGTTATATGATGCTTCATGATATTTCTCTGTACTCATTTCAGCTTACGCTTAAGTCTAGGCCTTCAGTCCGTACACTGATATTAACTCATAAACATTGTTTCGTTACTGAAACAGACGGTAGATCGTCATGACACTGATATTACACTGTCTGGTAAGTAAATTTAACATAAAAAAACTTATACGAATTGCAGCTAACATTTTATTTTATTTAAAAGACCGCATTTACTTTATGTTTAATCTTTTCTAACAACTTTACCGCTGACCTACGTATTACGAATATGATAACATTTCATATTTATTTATGCGTTGTTAACGATTCGATTTAAGATTATTGTGAAGTACTACAATAAAGAGGGTTTAAACTAAGGCCAAAGCGTTTGTATTGTATTTTGTTTTAAGTTATTAAATGCGTTATAATTTATTATTCGCTGTGAGATCGACGTTTTCCTTTTATTTGCCTTATGTTTCAAGAAAATTTATCCTCTCCTTATAATATTAAACAGGAATTTTCTATATTCAATATTTTGAAGATTAGGGGAACGTAGAGAAGAAATTTTTATTTATATTTGCGAATAGAAAGTTTCCTGTTGTTTTGAAATAAATAGCCCTGATAAGGACTGTTTTGCAGTGAGCTGTTAATTCTGAAAAGAACCGGTTTCATCCTGAAAAGGACTGCTACGCATGAAGTTGCTAGCCCTAAAAAGAACAGTTTCTTAATCCTGCAAATGACTTTTTAAATTAAATTTTTAAAATAAGCCCCGCGAACCACAAAGCTTCCGCACGAAGAATTAAATTTTCTCGTACGCATTGAAGCATCGGTCCATCGACAGTCTGGACAGATATTTGTATTTCTATCTATTTCATGCGTAACAATCTTTTTAGGACTTAACAACGGCTTCTTTCAGAGCAAGAAATTCACAGCAAAACAGTCCTTTTCAGGACCACTAATTTTTCAAAGCATCAGGAAATTTCTCATTTGCAAAGATAAATAAAGCATTCTTTCCCTACGTTTCCGTAATCTAAACATCTAACGAAACGGATTGTTTAGAAAATAATTTTTGTATTGTAAAATACAGTTTATTTTTTGTACTTGTTTGAATTTTCATATGTTGATAATGGTTATGTCTTGGCGAAAGTTCTATCCGTTATCAAAATTTCCTATAAGGAGGTACTTCTGACAGAAGTAACAAGTGAGTTTTAGCAGAAAAAAATTATTTCTATTATTACGATGCATAAGAATATTGCACAAGACGTGACGCTCGCGAAGGCCGCCCCGCCGCCGCTCCGTAGCGCGCGTCGGGTGCAATACATATTCTTGCGTATTGTATAATAATATCTAACAGAAATAATTCTTTCTTGTACTAAAAATTACATGTTACTCCTATTAAAAGTACCACCTTACAGAAAATTTTGATAATGGATAGAACTTTCGCCAAGACTATCAACATATAAATATTTAAACAAATACAAAAGTGAACTGCATTTTGAAATACAAAAATTATTTTTTAAACAATCCGTTTTGATTAGATATCTCGTTAATTAAAATTATAAAATAAAGCACTTACAGAATTTTTCGAAGTTTTGTCCAGTTACTTACAATCAGAAGTAATAAATTGTTTAAGAGAAATTTACTATAACAATAAGATATTTAAATAATTCCATACTTAAAAGAAAATACATATAAAGTGTAATAAGAAATATAAATATAGATTTTTTATGTTAAAAAAATTTATTATGTCATGAATAACGTTTACCAGATATACGATTTTTAGAAACTTAAAACAAATAGGAGCAAAACGCAGATCTTATAGCGAATAATAAATAATAACATATTTATTAACTTAAAACAAAACACAATACAAACGTTTCCGTCTCAGTTTAGACCATCTTCAGTGTAACATTTCTCAATAATCTTAAATCTAATCGTCAACAACGCATAAATAAAGGTCCTTGCACAATACCAGGCAACAGGCAATAGGAACAGGAAATAACAAAATATTCGTCAATACAAACTTAAAAAATTTGAACGCTATGATTGGTTGGCAACAGGCAATAGGCACAGAATTTCCAACGTGACGGAAATTCTGTGTCTATTGCCTGTGTCATCGTCCATTCTGCATAGATACAAGGGTTTTTATTTCTGTTCCCTGTTCCTATTGCCTGTTGCCTAGCATTGTGCAAGGGGCTTAAAAGTGAAATGTTATCATATTCATGGGTCAGCGGTAAAGTTGTTAGAAAAGGTTGAACATTTGATAAATCACGTGACTAACTGCTGCTTTTTAAATAAAAAAAGATTACAAGATCAGCTGCAACTGGAAAAGTTTTTTCATAAAGATGAAAATTCACTTACAGACAGTGTACTATCAATCTCGTGATAGTTTACCATGTCTCGTTTCAGTAATGAAACAATGCTTATGAGTGATCAGAGTACGGACTGAAGGCCTAGGTTCAAGCGCAAGGTGAAATGAGTACACACAAATAACATAAAGCATCATATAACAAATAACACTAGTAAATAAAAAAATTAATTAATTAATAAATTAGTGAATAAAAAATCTTTCTAATAATTATTTTTCTATTGTCAAGAGACCCACAAAATTGGCACCTGTAGTCTGTTTTTTTATGAACTTACTTTTGTTTATTTATTAGTGCTACTTTGTTATATGATGCTCCATGATATTGTCTCTGTACTCATTTCCCCTTACGTTTGAGCATTGGCCTTCAATCCGGGCGCTGATTTTAACTCATAAGCATTGTTTTGTTACTGAAATCAGACACGGCGGTAGATTATCACCGAGATGATATTATACTGTAGAGATTGATATTATACTGTCTGATAAGTGAATCTTACATCTTTATGAAAGAACATACAAATTGCAGCTAACTTTTCAATTTTATTTTATTTAAAAAGCAGCAGTTATCACGTAATTTACCTTATGTTCAACCTTTTCCAACAACTTTACCGCTGACCAATGTTTTATGAATACGATAACATTCACTTTTATTTATGCGTCTAAACTAAAACAGAAACGTTTATATTTTATTTTGTTTTATGTTATTGAACGTGTTATTATTTATTATTCGCTATAAAAATTAATATTGTTCGCTCGGCGGTTTGCTCTTATTTGCTTTAAGTTTCAAAAAGATTGTACATCTGGATAGTGTTATTTATAACTTAGGATAAATCTTTTTTTCATAAAAGAAGAAATTTTTTTTATTTTTGAATACTTTATCTTTTAATAATATTTTTAATGTATTTCTTTTTAAGTACGAGATTATTTAAATATCTAATTGTTACAGTCAATTTCCCTTAAAAACTTTATTACTTCTGAGTAACTATGGGCAAACCTCGTAGAAAGATTCAATAAGTGCTTTTTGTTATAATTTAAATTAAGTTAACACAAAGATATTTAACGAAACGGATTAGAAAATAATTTTTGTATTGTAAAATTTTATATTGTAAAATTTTGTATTGTAAATTTTTGTATTGTAAAATACACAGTATAATTTTTTGTATTTGTTTAAATTTTTATATCTTAATAATAGTTATGTCTTGGCGAAAGTTTTATCCTTAATCAAAATTTTCTGCAAGGAAGTACTTCTGACAAGAGTAAAAAGTGATTTTTAGTGCAAGAAAAAATTATTTCTACTATTACAATGCGTAAGAATATTTCACGCGACGCGCGCGAAAGCATAACGCGACCGCCGCGGCCGACCGCGGCCGTGCCGTCGTGCCGCCGTGCCGCCGTGCCGCCGCGCGATGCGCGGCGGAGCGCTCACGCACACTATCAGGCGCGCGGCTCACCGACGTTCGCCCGGCTAAAGAACGACGCTGGTTGGTCTAACTTTACTGAATGATTACGGCTTTGTTAAGCATTATAGAAAAAAGTGGTTCAGGACTTTTCGACTCAGTTTTTGACAAGGAATACCGCTATGTAGTTAGTGGGCGGTCTTTTAGTAACACCCTGTATATTGGATTATTATTATTTTCTTTCGTTATGATTAGAATATAACCGCTTAACATTTTATAATTTATAATTGTATAGGTATCGTTATATTATATAAATTAAATTAAATTTAATATATATTAAAGTTATAAAAATATTTGTAATTCATGATTGTTTAAAGAATAACGAAAAAAATACTGTTAATCAATATATAATCTTAATCGGCAAATTATATACATATATATACATATTTATATTTAGATATTTAAAAAATTAACTTGCATATTGCATATTAACAAAAATATTAAATCTCAAAGTTGTAATTAAAGATATTGTACATCCTGCGAAAAAGAAGATAAAGAGAGAGAATATTAAACTCGAAATCACACAGACAGTTGTTATAATGGATCTCGTAGAATCATTTAAAAATTACTAATTTATATGGATATTGCATATTTTATGCTTCCTATTTCATGAGTGTACACATAAGTGTAAATTTGTGAGTCATATGCCATAGCAATGATACATCAATTTTTTTTAACTCCATTCCAAGAGTGATAAATGCCGATCGAAGAACGTCATGGTTACTTCACGACTAACAAGTGACTTCTTTAGTTTGATATTTTTGCTTGACGCGGCACTTGCTCGCAGTTTTAAAATTAAACTCATTGAGTGTAGATAAGACGTAGAATTCATATCAGTTTACACAGTTGTTACGAAGAAACGGATTTGAAAATTACATTTATAAAGAAACTCTTGTAATCACATCTATATTAATGCTAGAGTGACTAATTAATAACATTTGGGCAAGATTTTGTGATATAGATAGTTGTTCTCCTATAAATTTCTACTAATCGTGTTGAGTTTGAAAATGCAACGACACGTCAAAAGCAGAATAGGGAACAAACAGTGGCTGTTCTACGCTACGGACTTCCAATCCTTGATGTATCCCTGTTTCATCTTTTGCCGCATGCTCGGAATATTTCCATATAAACTCAACACTTCGACTTTCATGGTCTCAAAACCGCATTACATTGTATCGACCGTGATTGTCTGCGTTTCCTGCGTTCTCTACTTATCACTCATTTACTATATTATCATTTCTAATTACTTTGGAGATGTAACCAGGAATATTCAGTTGATCGCTTATTATACGTTCAGCAGCATCATAGTGATCAGCACGCACGTCTTGAACGGACCACGAATGCGCTTGCTACAGACTATGTTGAAGATCTCTTCGAAATTACCTGTAGAATCGTATCAAAAGATGTCTAGATTTATCCACGTCAAGGATATACTGGGCATTATCTTCCGAGTCACGCAAATATGCATAAATTTTTCTAAAATACAAAGGCTCGAAATGAATTGTATGTCTGTCCTGAACATGATGTTCGTACTATACTCCACCTTGCTGGAATTTCAGATAAATATGCTGTACATAAACTGTGTTTGTGTATTAAAGGCTTGTTTCGAGAGAATCAATAGCAATCTGGCACATATACAAAAACTCATTATAAACGATATGAAGTCACTTGCTCCCAGCTTAATTTGTTTCATGCAAAGAAATCAATTTTTGCTGATAGAACTCAAAACCTTAATGAGGCAACATCTGATGGTTAGCCAGACAGTGCAAATGCTAAATATGATCTTCAGTCTGCAACTCCTTGCTACTATGGTCATGATCTTTTCTAATATCACTTTTGAACTGTACTTCTCTGCAGTTCGGTGGCAAGATGGGTGGTTCTTTAGCTTAGACAAACAGTTGCTCGATATGTTTTTAATGCGTATGGCATATAACATTTTAAAAATAACGCTACTTGTGTGGGCCTGCGAGACCTGTAAGAATCAGGCCCAAGAAATCAGTGTTACCATTCATAATCTACTTAACAGTACCAATGATGAGCAAATGAAAAACGAGGTAATGGTGTAATTTTATCTATATATATTTTTTAATGTACTGTACGCTAAGAAGAATTCTTTAACATTAAATCGATTGAATCGCGTTTATTAATTCTACTTCCCTGTATTTAATTATTTCGTTATCTAACATTGCAGTTGCATGTGTTTTCTTTACAAATACTACATTGCGAAAATATATTTTCGGCGAAAGGTCTCACTGTGGATGCGACGCTTCTCACAACAGTAAGTAATAAATTATTTGTTTTAATTAATAAAATTACATTTTTGTTTTACTTTTAGATAGTGGCTAATATTGCTACGTATTTAATAATATTGATACAATTTTTAAATATGTCGCATTCTTGTGACGAAAAGACAGCAACTAGTGTTAGAAAACATAATTAAAAAAGTGCAGAATCAGGTAAAAAGTGCATTTAAAAATTAATAATATTATTTATTGTCACTGTTAATAAATTATTGTCGCAATGTTTGGTACTTGTGCAGAGACATTTTTATATTACTTACACTTTATATTTATAACTTATATTACATATATTATGTATAGAAATACATATACAATATTTATTTCTATAGAAACAAGCAAGGATATATGTATATCCAACATCTTCGATAAATTTTTTTCTTCTAAATAATTTTTAAACTTTAAAACAGTTTTGACTTCTTTTCATATTTAATGTAAAATTATTATAAGAAACCGTTCTTCTGTTATTTGGCTTTTCATAAAATTAATTGCGGACGTCATGCACCGGAGGAGACATCTAGACACATTACGGCTTACGGCTATTGCATTATAATATTATTTCTAAACGTAACTTCTGTTACGTATATAGCAAAACGAAAAGTTGTTAATAGAAGTTTAGTGTCGTTATTAATGCATGTCTTAGAGTTCCTGATTCATGCAAATATTGCAAAGTTTATATTTTCTATGTCATGTACGCACATATAATATATAAAATTATAAAAGTTACAACAATTACACGCATATTTGTTGTAATCCATTTCCAAGAACGATTAGTACCGATCGAAGAATGCCATGGTTACTTCACGACTAACAAAAGGCTTCTTTAGGTTTGTCCTTCTGCTTACGCACCATTTACTCATAGTTTTGAACTTAAATTCATCGAGTGTAGATAGGAAGTGGAGTCCATACACAGTTTACACACTTGTTACGAAGGGACGGACTTGAAGACTTAGAAAAAAAGTTCTAGCAAATCATATCTATATCAATTATAAAGTGTCTTATTTAATAACACTGAGACTGTAGATTATGATATCGATTATTATTCTCCCATGAATTTCTATTAATCATGTTCAGTTCAAAAATCCAACGATATGCTACGAGTAAAATAAGAAAAAAATGGCCACTATTCCACGCTACGGACTTTCAATCCTTAATGAATCCTTGCTTCACGTTTTGTCGTATTCTCGGAATATTTCCGTACAAGATTAACGCTTCGATCTTCGAACCTTCAAAATCGCACTACATATTGTCGACCGTGATTGTCTGTATTTGCTGCGTTTTTAGTGTGGTATTAATTCGCAACACTACCATTTCTAACATCAACTTGGAAGACGTGACCAGAAATCTTGAAGCTATTTGTTACAATACGTTCAGTGGTTTCATAATGATCAGCACGCACATTTTGAGTGGTCCGCGAATGCGCTTGTTGCAAACTATATTAGAAATCTCTTCAAAACTATCTTCGAAGTCGTATCAAAAGCTGTCCAGATTAATTTACGTCAAGGACATCTTGGGTATTATCTTCTTAATCGTGCAAATCTGTATATTTCTTTATAGAATGTACGAACCTGAACTGAATTATTTGACTATCATTACAGTGTTCGAAATGTACTTTTTCGCGCTAATATTTCAGACAAATATGTTGTATATAAACTGTGTTTGTGTATTGAAGGCCTGCTTCAAAAGTATTAATGACAGTTTGGCACACATGCAAATTCTCATGACAAACGATATAAAATCACGTGGTCCCAGATTAATCTGCCATGTGCAAAGAAATCAATTTTTGCTAATAGAATTGAAGATCCTGAAGAAGTGGTATATGATGGTTAGCAACGCTGTAAAAATGCTGAACATAATCTTCAGTTTGCAACTCCTTTCAATTATAGCCATGTCCTTTTCTAACATCACTTTTCAAGTGTACCTCCATGTAGTGAGCTGGCAAAATGGAGTATTTATTAGTATTGATATACCCTTCCTCGCCGCGCTTTTAACGTCAATAGCATATTATAGTATAATTATAACGCTACTTGTGTGGGCCTGCGAGACTGGCAAGAATCAAGCCCAAGAGATCAGCACCACCGTTCATGACGTACTTAACAGTACCAATAATGAACAGATTAAAAAAGAGGTAAAAATCTCATTTTATTTATATATTCTGAAAATGTGTTTTTGTTCTTACATTTAATTATTTTTTAATCTGTTTTCACGAACAGTTGCAACTGTTTTCTTTACAAATACTACATCACAAAAATACATTTTCGGCGAAAGGCCTTACTGTGGACGCGACGCTTCTCACAGCAGTAAGTAATCAATTAATTTGTTCTAATTCATAAAGTATAACTTATTGTTAATATTTTTCGTTTTACTTTTAGATAGTGGGCAACATTACCACGTACCTATTAATCTTGATACAATTTTTAACTGCGTCGCATTCTTGCGAGGAAAGAGAGAAATCAGTGTTATATAATCTAACTAAAGAAGATACATAATCATGAAAAAAATATGTTCAAATATTAAAAATACTGCTTTTTATCTTTCTTAAAAAAATATATAATCGCAATATTTTATATGTATACAAAGACACTTCTACATATATGTAAATAAGAATAATAAATTCTTGTACATGAATATACATGTTAATAATTGCACTACATAAATAAATCTTTAACATTTGATTTGTTTAAATGCATCATTTAAAATGTATAATAAATATGTTCCCCTGAAAAATATCTCTTCGCACTTATTCAATACATCGTAAAGTTTATATTTTCTATGTCACGTATGCACATATAATTTATAGGATTATATGTTACAACAATTACACACATTCGTAGTAATCCATTATCAAGAGCAATAAGTGCCGATCGAAGAATGCCATGGTTACCTTACGACTAACAAGTTGCTTCTTTACCTTTGTCTCTCTCTTTACGCTGAATTTACTCATAGTTTTAAACTTAAATTCACCGGGTGTAGATAGGAAGAGGAGTTTATTTCAATTTACACACTTGTTACGAAGAGACGTACTTGAAAATTGCATTTAGAAAAAAAACTCTGACAATTATATCTATATTAATCCTAAAGAATTTAATTTAATAACATTTAGGTAGATTATGATAACGATTATTATTCTCCTGAGTTTCTGTTAATCATGTTCAGTTCAAAAATCCAACGATATGCCATAAACAAAATACGGAAAGGATGGCGAACATTCTCCGCTACGGACTTTCAATCCTTAATGTATCCTTGCTTCACGTTTTGTCGTATTCTCGGAATATTCCCGTATAAGATCAACAATTCGATTTTCGAGGCTTCAAAACCGCACTATATAATATCGATTGTGATTGTTTGTGTTTGCTGTGTTTTTAATGTGGTATTCATTCGCAATACTATCATTTATGAAATCAACTTGGAAGACATGACCATAAATCTTGAAACTACTTGTTACATTATATTTAGTGGTTTCATAGCGATCATCACGCACGTTTTGAGTGGTCCGCGAATGCGCTTACTGCAGACTATATTAGAAATCTCTTCAAAACTATCCTTGGAATCACATCAGAAGTTATCCAGATTCATCCACGTCAAGGACATCTTAAGTACCGTCTTGCTAGTCGTGCACGGATATATGTCTTTCGTTAAACTGCAATTATTTGAACAGAATTATTTAAGTGCCCTAACCATGGTATTCGGTATGTATGTGGAGCTGTTAGTGCTTCAGATGAATATGTTATATATAAATTGTGTTTGTATATTAAGGGCGTGCTACAAAAAAATCAACGACGATCTAATGCATATGCAAAGACTTATAAACGATATGAAGCCACCTATTCCTAGTTTAATTTGCCATATGCAGAGAAATCAATTTTTTCTGATAGAACTTAAGACTTTGATGGAACAACATCTGATGATTAGCAAAACAGTGCAAACGTTGAACATAATCTTCAGTCTGCAACTTCTTGCTACTGTAATCGGGTCTTTTTCTGAAATCACTTTTGAATTGCATTTCTATGTAGTGCGCTGGCAAGATGGATTACTCATTACTTTTGATTGGCAGTTTCTTGATTGGTTCTTAACAGTCATGGCGCATAATATTATAAAAATAATGTTACTTGTGTGGGCTTGCGAAACTGGCAAAAATCAAGCCCAAAAGATTAGCACTACCATTTATGACGTACTTAATAGCACAAGAGATGAGCAAATCAAAGACGAGGTAATCTTCTTGAAAATGTATGGTGTGCTAACGCGACTTTTTTAAACATTCAGACTATTAAAACATAATTTAATAGCACTTTTTTCGCTTCTGCATTTAATCATTTTTCGATCTAATGTTGCAGTTACAGGTGTTTTCTTTGCAAATGCTGCATTGCAAAAATACATTTTCGACGAAAGGTCTCACTGTGGACGCAACGCTCCTCACAGCAGTAAGTAATCAATTATTTGTTTTAATTAATAAAACATATATTATTTGTGTTTCTCTTATTATTTTCAGATGGCGGGTGGTATCACGACATATATGTTAATTTTGATACAATTCTTGATGATGACACATTCCTGCGATGGAAAATCTGTAATTAATGTTACATAAGTAATTCGGTTGTATATATAAAGTTGTATAAAGAAAGATATAATAATTAAAGAAAAGGAGGTGGCTTTTTCTGTATGTATAGAATCCCTTGTATACATACGTGTATAAGTGTGCTGAAACAGAATCTTTTTCTATGTTTGCATTATTATTAAGCAGTAAATATATTTTTGACATAATTTTCTCATTTACATATATATGACGTATGTAAATCGTAATATTTTTAAGAAGGATATATATTGCTTTAAATATCTTATAAAATATAATTTTCTAAACTGCTCTTGCATAAAAATTAATAAAATTATTGGACGTATTAGACAGTACAAAGTACAATTAATTTCAGATAATGTTAAAATATGTATTTTTAATATGTTAAGTCTTATCTGTGATAATATATTGTACGACAATCAATATTTACTAACACAGATATGAAAATATAATAATAATTATTAATTTGTGTAAAGTTCTCTTCGTCATTAAAACTTTTATTTTTTGCAAGTGTAGGTACTTTGCTTTAAAACAATAAAGCTTACTTTTTTATCCAGATGATTTAATTGATACTCTGTTATCTTTCGATCGAAAAGAGCAAAATAAGAAATAATTATCATTTTATATCAAATATCTTGTATGCGCAGTGTGGACTTTGGAAATAGACAGTTATTAGGAAATATTAGGTAATCATTTCATAACGATTTGCAATCATTTGCCTCTTTGCAAGCTAGCAATCAGAGATACTGCGCAAAATGCTACCGTTTTATGTGTACATAAATTTTTTATGAGTATGTCACAGTAATTGCACATTCTTACAGAAATGATAATTGCCGATCGAAGGCTGCCATGGTTACACCATGCCTAACAGGGGATTCTTTTAGGTTTGTGTCATTATACGAATAGCTATTCGCAGTTTTGAAGTTAAATTCGTCGAGTGTACGTCGCCGATTAGAATTCCGTGTCAGTTTACGTACGTGGAGAGACAAAAGTAGCTAAAAGGTTACACTTAGAAAAGAAGCTCTCTCGATCGCACTCATATTGATACTAAAGTGCATTACGTGGTTAATAATTTATATGTTGTTGACTTGGTCTATTGTTTTCTCGTGACAAATCACTCTGATCATGTTCAAGTTGTCATCGAATTTTCAAGGAGAACCTAGAGGCAAACAGAAAAAAGAAGAGTGCCGATTGTTCCGCGCCAAGAACTTTCAATCCCTAATGTATCCTTGCTTCACTTTCGGTCGTATTCTTGGAATATTTCCATACAAGATCAACGCATTCAACTTTCGAATCTTCAAAACCATACATCTACATTCTGTCGACCGTCGTTACCTGCGTTTGTGGCATTTACAATCTGGTGACGCTGTTTGATTCTTCCTTTGACGATATGTCAATAATTTTACCTGGGATTCTTGGAAATGCCTGCATCATTGTGTTTGGCAGTTTCATAATAATCGTCACGTCCATTCAAAGCCGTCCACGAATGCGCTTGCTCCAGATTATATTGAAAATCTCTTCAAGACTGCCCTCGGAATCATATGAGAAGCTATCAAGACTGATCCATGCTAAGGATATCATCGGTTTTCCATTAGCTGGACTTGCATTAACGCTTGCTCCCGTGTTCGACATATATCTCTTATTTCAAATCTATATCAATCTGGTGGTATTTCAGATGGACATGTTGTATATGAATTGCGTTTGTGTATTAAAAGCGTGTTTTAAAAGAATCAATGACAATCTGGCGAACATGAGAAGAGTCATAGCAAATAAAGAGCCATATATCCTTAGACTGAACTGTCATGACCAGGGAAATAAATTTCTGATAATGGAGCTTAAGGCTCTGAAGAAACAACATTTGGCGATCAGTGATACAGTACGGATGCTAAACATCATCTTCAGTTTGCAGCTTCTGACTACAGTAGTCATAACCTTCTCTATTATCACTGTCAATCTGTACTATTACATAATAAGCTGGAATTATTTTTTGTTACAAAGCAATCTAATTGTATTTTTTCACGCGTACTTTCTTTCACACATAGCGTACATGTTTATAAAAATAACATTGATAGTGTGGGCCTGTGAGACTGGCAAACGTCAAGCTTTGCAAATAAGCACTTCCATTCACGATGTATTTAACAACACCACTGATGAGCAAATCAAAGATGAGGTAGTATAATAAAAGTTTTATATTTCTTCTAAATTGTGTTAATGTCTTTTATATCAAAACAATTTTTGTCACATCAAATCTATCGTACTCATAATTAATTTTTCAATCTTATATTAATTTCGCGATTGCAGTTAAAACTGTTTTCCTTGCAAATACTTCATTGCGATAATAGATTTTCTGCAAAAGGTGTTATTGTGGATGGAAAGCTTCTCGCTACGGTGAGTGAATGTTTTTGTTAATTAATAATTATAATTTTTAAATATAATTAATAATTAATAGGATGCGCATTATTTACTTTCTTAATCTTGCTTTTAGATAGTGGGTAGCATCACCACGTATGTCATAATATTATTGCAATTTAACAGTATGTCACATTCTTGTGAGAGAAAGACGGAAAACAATAATACAGAAGCAATCTAATTAAAAGAAGATATATAATTAAATAAAGAAATTCGTTTTACATATTAAAAATAATGGAATGTTATATGTATATTGAATTTTGTCTATTATTGCTTTGAGTGAAACATCGCATAACTTTTTATATTTATACAGATACATGTGCATACAAGCATTCATACAAGTATAAAAATATTGTAAAAATCTTGTTCCGTGTATATGCTAATATTCAATAGGAAATAAAACTTCAACATCCTATACTTGCTTAAATATACCATATATTCTCATAATTATTATCGAATGTTTTAAAGTAATTAATTCATGTGGACAATGCAAGGTCTGTGTTTCCTATTTTATATGTGCATATCTAATTTATTGAGTCATATGTTACAATTGCACACCATTCGTTGCAACCAATTTCAAAAATGGCAAATGCCGATCGAAGAACGCCATGGTTACTTCACGACTAACAAATAGTTTCTAGTAGTTTCTACAGCTTGCACTTTGTGTTTGACACAGCGTTTCCTCGCAGTTTTAATCCAAAACTCATCGAGCGTAGATAGGACAAAAATTGTACGTCAGTTTACGCATTTGTTACGAAAAAACGGACTTGATTACATTCATTGTTAGAAAAGAAGCACTTACTGATATTAATACAGTGTACTAATTAATAACATTTAGGCTGTTGATTACGATATAGACTGTCACTCCTCTATGAGCATCTGCTCAGTTAAGTTAAAAAATCCAAAGGCATATTAACAATAAGTGCAACATGCAAGAAAAATGGCGACTGTTCCACGCTACGGATTTTCAATCGTTAATGTATCCTTGCTTCACCTTTTGTCGCATTCTCGGAATATTTCCGTACAAGATCAACGCTTCAACTTTCGAGGTCTCAAAACCACGTTACATTCTGTCGACTGTAATTATCTGTGTCTTCTGTGTTTTAGACTTGACAATTATTCATAATATTAGTATTTCTAAAAGCTTCAACTTTGGAGACGAAACCAGAAATTTTGAATCTTCAAGTTTCTACACGATCAGTGGTTTCGTTATAATCACCACGCATGTCTTGAGCGGTCCGCGAATGCGCTTGTTACAGACTATATTGAAAATTTCTTCAACACTACCTACAGAATCTTTTCAAAAGTTATCCAGAGTGATTCATGTCAAGGACATCTTTAGTACTATCTTCATAGCCGTGCATGTGTGCATATTTTTTTCTAAAACACCGATATTTAAATTGACCTGTTCGAATGTCTTGATCGTATTATTCACAATATACTTGGATGTGCTAATATTTCAAACAAATATGTTGTACGTAAATTGTGTTTGTGTATTAAAAATTTGTTTCAAGAGAATCAATGACAATCTGACGCACGTACAAAAGCTCGTGGTAAACGATATAAAGCTAAATGTTCACAGGTTGATGTGGCAAAGAAATCAATTTTTGCTGCTAGAACTTAAAACTCTTCAGAAACAGCATTTAACAGTCAGTGAAACAGTGTACATGCTGAACACAATCTTTAGCCTGCAAATTCTTGCTACTGTTGTTATATCCTTTACTGAAATAACTTTTGAACTATACTCTTATGTAGTGCGTTGGCAAGATGGGGTATTCATTAGTTTAGAGTGGCAGTTTCTTGATGTGCTTTTAACATCTATGACGTATTATTGTATGAAGCTAACGCTACTTGTTTGGGCCTGCGAGACCAGCAAAAATCAAGCTAACGAAATCGGCACCACCATTCACGACATACTTAATAGCACCAAAGATGAGCAAATCAAAGACGAGGTAGTAAAATTGTAATGTTATTTATACATTTTTCTGAAAATATACTGCTGAGTTATATGCGGGTTTTTAAAACATTTTGTCTCTTTAATATAATTACGTTTACCAATACTATTTTTCGTTCCTGTATTTAATTATTTTGCGATTTGATATTGCAGTTACGGTTGTTTTCTTTGCAAATAATGCATTGCAAAAATACATTTTTGACGAAAGGTCTCACTGTGGACACAACGCTTCTCCCAGCAGTAAGTAATCAATTATTTGTTTTAATAAATAAAACATATATTATTTATATTTCTCTTATTATTTTCAGATAGCGGGTAGTATCACGACATATATGTTAATTTTGATACAATTCTTGATCACGTCACATTCTTGTGACTGAAAATCTGCAATCAATAATACAGGAGTAATTGAGTTATATAAAAGAAGATATATATTAATCAAAGAACAAAAGATGTCTATTTCTATATAAAATCTTTTATATAAAATCTTTCACATGTATACATACATATATAAAACAGAATCTCTTTCTATGTTTGCCTTAATATTAGGTAGTAAATAATTAATTTTTAACATTCTATTGTTTTAATTTTAAATATACAAACTTGGTAATGTTTATTATTATATATTGATAAATAATTTACTTTTAATTTATTTAAATTATTTTCTCTTATACGAATACACATCTTTCGCCATAACATAATCAAGCTTAAAAAATGGATTTTATATTTAACTTCTGAAAACAACTCATACAACATATTATTATGCGCATGTTGTTTCCAATTTGAGTTTTTACTTTTAAGTATATACTAATAATAATTCGATTAAGTTTTTCAAAGACTTCATTACAATAATAAAATTTGCGCTTTTCTATGTATTACTTTATTTTATTGTTGTTCAAGTACAATACATTGACAGCTATTTTGAAATTAATTATTGTCTCTAAAGCGCATATCTCTTAATTTTATTAGAAGTATATCAATTGATGTTGTAATCTAAATAATTACATTAATTCTAATCAAGATAACAGTATTATTCTAAGCTTTATCCTATAACTCACACTTAGCATTATATCTGTTACCTTTTCGTCTCCCATTAGCGATATCAGTATTTCTCAAAATCCGCACAGCACAACTTAACAGTATATTGGTGTACAATGTTATTTAAAAAATAAGAAAATCTTTAATACAATTTAATAAATTCATGCATTTAAAATATTTTGTAATTACGATTAATTCTAAATTAAGTCCGATAAATAAACACTATTAATTAAATTAAACAAATGTACTTCATTGAGTAAATGAATTAAATGCATTGTAGTACATCTCAGCAATTACATATCATTACATTAAGCATTGCATTTCATAGATGACAGATCGAAGAGCGCCATGGTCACTTCATGACTAACATACGATTAAGTAATGCCTTACTCTTTGTCGCAGGAATTGCTCGCAGTGTTAACCTGTAATTTGTCAGGTGTAGATGGAAAAAAGTGTTTATTTCAATTGTCACATTTGCAGTGAAAAAATAAACTTAAGATTATAATAATTAAAGATTATATACTTAAAAGAATCTTGCAACCATGTTCGTATTGGGCATTAATCCAAAGTGAGTCATATGTCACAACAATTACATAATTAATTAGTTCTTTGTGCAATTCATCCCAAGAGTGATAAATGCCGATCGAAGAACGCCATGGTTACTTCACAAGTAACATAGTATATAGCTCCTTCAGCATTGTCTTTGTTTGACGTAGCATTTCTTCGCAGTTTTGAACTTAAACTCATCGAGTATAGGACGAAGACATTCTACTAGTTTACACACTTGTTACGAAGAGTTGGATTTGATTACAGAAAACAAGCAATTACACTTGCATTAATACAGTGTATCGATTAATAATAATAATGTTCAGGCTGCAGATTATGATAATATAGACTGTGATTTTATTACAAATTTCTGCTAATCATGTTCAGTTTAAAAATCCAAAAGCACGCCAAGAGCAAAATGTGGAAAAGATGGTGGTTATTCCACGCCACGGACTTCCAATCCTTAATGTATCTCTGTTTCATCTTTTGCCGCATTCTCGGAACATTCCCATACAAGATCAACGCTTCAACTTTCGAGGCTTCGAAACCACGTTACATTTTGTCGACCGTAATTGTCTGCGTCTTCTGCATAACAGACCTGAAATTTATTCATGATATAGCTATCTCTAAAGTAATCAACTTTAGAGACGTAACCGCAAATTTTGAGGCTTTGAGTTTCTATACGTTCTACGGTTTCATTATAATTACTACGCATGTTTTGAGCGGTCCACGAATGCGCTTGCTCCAGACTATAATGGAAATCTCTTCAAGACTGTCTCCGGAATCGTACCAGAAGTTATCAAGATTAATTTACGCCAAGGACATTTTTGGTTCCTTCTATCTTATTGGCATACTTTCTATATACTCGTATAATTTCTACGCGGTACCCACTGATATCTTCTATATAATATTTTCATTGTACACAATTCTACATAACTTTACAATGGATATGTTGTACATAAACTGTGTTTGTATATTAAAGGCCTGTTTCAAGGAAATTAATAATAATCTTCTACACATGCAAGCATTTAAAGTAAACAATAAACCATGTAGTCCCGTAATGTTCTATTACGAGCAGAGAATTCCATTCCTGATAATGAACATTAAAGCTCTGAAAAAGCAACATCTGATAATTAGCAACGCAGTACAGACGCTAAACATAACTTTCAGTTTGCAACTTCTTACTACGATAGTCATGACCTTTTCTCAAATCATTGTTGGAGTATACGTCCGTGTAGTGCAGTATAATGGGTATAATGGATTGTTCATCAACTTGGATGAACAGGTCAGTTTGATATTTTTAGTCGGTTTGATACATTACATTACAAAAATGGTGTTACTTGTATGGGCTTGCGAGACCGGCAAGAATCAGGCTGAAGAGATCCGTACCACGATTCACGATGTACTTAATAGCAGCAGAGATGAGCAAATAAAAAATGAGGTAGTGAAAGTGCAATTTATTTTATATATTTTTCTTATAACCTGTTGCATGCTAATGTGACATTTATGTATACGTTAAATCTACTTGATTATAATTACATCCTTCTATTCTGTGCTTTTGCATTTTACAGTTGCAGTTATTTTCTTTGCAAATATTGCATTGCAAAAATACATTTTCTGCCAAAGGTCTTAATGACGTGGGCGCACCGTTTTTTGCTACAGTAAGTAATCGATTGTTTGCTTTAATTAATAAAATTTATCATGTTTATTTTTTAATTGTGTTTTTAGATGGCGGGTACCATAACTACATATATGTTAATTTTGCTACAATTCTTGATCATATCACATTCTTGCGATGAAAAATCTGCAATCAATAATACATGAATAATGTATTTCCATATAAAAGGAGAAAATCAAAGGAGAAATGTTAGATAATGACTTCCCGTTGACTTTTGCTTTTTATACAATCAATAGGAAGCTGAAATTCTTTCTCGGGGAACATACATACAAACAGAACAACACCATGATCACTAAATAATATATTTATATGTGCCCCTGGTTTATGATACTGTATGTGCCTGGCATCTCAGAAAAATTTAATAATATAAACCAGAGATTTATATGTTAATACGTTTTATTTCAATTTCGATTAAGTCGGTAACTTTATCAAAGCACAAGAAGACATTTTTCCCGCGTCCATTCTAATAAAAATATTGTTTATAAAATTTTCTGTAAAGATTGAGATGCAACTTTAACTTGAGAGAAACTGAGATAATTAAGAACTAGAATTTCTCAGAACATCGTCACTATATCTGTAGAAATACACCAACTCATTCTGTCATTACAGGACACCGAATTAACTTTAATCATAAATTTGATTGGGAAAATATCCAATTTTTAAATAAAGAAAAATTTTTATCGACACGTTTGATTTCTCTAAGATGAAATTAAATTACGAAAGAATAGCCTTAACTTTCAAACTGATACCAAATATTTACATCACGCATATATTTCTATTTTAGATACTTAATTTGTGAAAAAAATGTATTAAGCAAAATTTTTAATTTCACAAAAATAATAACAAAAGTGAGTTTTAATAAAATGGTACATTTTTGAAAAATCTAGATACATAATTATAAATGTAAAACGTCGTAATATAGATTTGCTTAAAACATTCTTTTAGATATCTTGAGGTATTGTTTCAACTTTTAAATTACAATGAGAGCACGTATAAAAGATCTCATATTACTTCTTATATTTTTATATTTAACAACATATTTTAAACAGAAATAAATCAGTTCTAAACAATTGTGATATGTCTTTTGTGAGAACATCTAGCTCATACAGCATATTGGAGGAACCCGTTTGAGTTTCATTTACCAGTGATTATTTGCTTAAATTTTCCCTTAGAAGCATAATGTGATTACTGTCATGATAATATTTCCACGGTCTTCCATTTCCTTATGTTTTCGTTGAAACACAAAAAAAAACAACTACTTTGAGATATTTTCTTGTCCATAACACATGTCATACCAACTAATTTCATCCTAAGCACCTAGCATAATATAACAGCACGTTGAATAAAATTATACAAAAATTGAGTTTGGTGTATTATATTTTAATATACTCAGGAAGATAATTTGCAACGATTAACTCTATATTAAATTCAAAAAATAAACATCAATAATAACATACTTTTAATTTAGTTGATGCATATTGATATTTTTTAAATTAAAAATTACTACAACACATACGTGAGCGAGTAGGTATCTCTATATGTTATACAATTACAAATATTAAATCTCGCAGTGGTACAAAAAGCATTCGCAAACGTCCTGCATGCACAATAAAAATGTACAATACAGAATAATTATTAAAATCTTTAAAAGTTATTAATTTATATATTTATATTGTGTGTGCAATTAATGCCTCCTGTTTTGAGTGTCTGCAAAATTTGATGTATGGTTGGTACCTTGCAGTAATGAGATATAATTTCTTTATGTACTTCACATCAGTGTGTTCCGAGTGACAAGTATATAAGTACAGATCGAAGAACGCCATGGTTACTTCACGACTAACACATGATTTTCGAGGCATCCCCTGCTACTCGACACAGCAACTACTCACAGTTTTCAAGTTAAACTCGTTACGCGTAGATCAAAAAGAAGGAGTTACGTAATCACTGTTAAAAGACGAATTTCAAAACTACGCTTATAGAATAAATTTTTGTAATTATATACGCTTATCTCGATAAAACAGTGTTATCTCATTGATAATGTGATAAATAATTTTTAGACTGTGTATATTTGAATTATCGTTCTCCAGTGAAATTTTGCTGCTCATATTCAGTTTTGTCATTAAAATTCCAAAAACGAGCAAACAGCAATATGCGAAGTGAATGGCGGCTCTTCTGCGCTAAGGATTTTCAATCCTTGATGTATCCTTGCTTCACATTCTGCCGCATTCTTGGAATATTTCCATACAAGATTAATGATTCGATCTTTGAGTCTTCGAAACCACGTTATATCTTATTGATTATAATCACCTGCGCTTTTTGTGTTATCGAACTGATAATTCTCCATCAGTTCAATATTTTTACAAAGGCCACAAACTTTGAAATCATATACAAGTCTTTTGAAGGCAACTGCTATAATATATTGGCCGGTTTTATAGCCATCATAACGTTCGTTTTGAGCAGTCCACGAATGCGTTTGCTCCAGACCATAATGGAGATCTCTTCGAGACTGTCTCCGGAATCATATCAGAAGTTATCCAGATTAATTCACACCAAGGACATCTTTGGTTTCTTCTATCTTATTGGCGTACTTTTTACATATTTTTATATAATATACGCCGATATCTTCAATATAATATTTACAGTGTACACAGTTCTACTTGCATTTACAATGGATATGCTATATATGAACTGTGTTTGTATATTAAGGGCCTGTTTCAAGGAAATTAACAATAATCTTTTACACATACAAGAAATTATAGTAAACAATGAACCACGTGTTCCCATGATGTTTTACTATAAGCACGGAAATCCATTTCTGATAATAAACCTTAAGGCTCTGAAGAAGCAACATCTGATGATTAGTAACACAACACAGATGCTGAACATAATTTTCAGTTTGCAACTTCTTGCTACGACAGTCATAACCTTTACTGAAAT
>JASTWR010002291.1:0-10000 GCA_030770355.1 Harpagoxenus sublaevis
ACATACATATGAAGCTTTATAAAGCTGAGTCTAATCAACCAAATCTTGAAGAATTATATATAAAATAGGGGTAGAAATGACTGAAGAATATAATAGAATTTGTTTACTTTTTAATTATTGTTATTAATAAGTTTTATTTACATAAATATGGACTAAAGATTTTATATTTAGTATCAATCATCCCTTGGTTTTCCCGGGCGTTTTTTCAGGAATTTCGAGATTGCTCGCTTGCGATGTACACAGAACTTCGATATTTCACTTTAAAATGACCGGGAAAACCAAGGGATAAAATCGGTAATCGGTAAGTAAAATATCGAGGTTCTGTGTACATCGCGAGCGAGCAATCTCGAATTCCCGAAAAAACGCCCTGGAAAATCAAAGGATGAAGACGCTGCTCGGTAAGTGAAATATCGGGGTTCCGTAGTAACCTATGTTTTGTGCAAGGATGTAAAGAGTAATTGTGCAAGAGTTGGTTCAGATCGGTCGAATAGTTTATGAGTGTATAAAGAACAAACAGACTTAAAATACGCCCTGGAAAACAAAGGGATTAAATCGGTAATCGGTAAGTGAAATATCGAAGTTTTGTGCGTACATCGCGAGCGAGCAACCTCGAAAGTCCCGAAAAAAACGCCCGGAAAAACCAAGGAATAAAGTAGCTGATCGGTAAGTGAATAATCGAGATTCCGTAGTAGCCTATGTTTTGCGCAAGGATGTAAAGAGTAACTGTGCAAAGGAGCAACCAGGGACATTTCCAAAAAAATTAAAAATTTTTTAAAAAAAGAACCCTTTTACCGATTATCGCCAAATTCAATATCAACCTTTCTTAAATGATACTTTATTGATTAAAAAAAAATCGGCCCGATATCTCAATATTTGCTGAAGTTAATGCAACGACGAACATTTCTAAAAAAACTCAAATTTTTTTTTAAAAAAGAATCCCTTTACCGATCATCGCCAAATTTAATACCAACCTTTCTTGAATGATACTCTATCGATTAAAAAAAACAACCCAATATCTCAATATTTGCGGAAGTTAAAGCAACCACGGACATTTCTAAAAAAATTCAAAAATTTTTTTAAAAAGAACCCCTTTACCGATTATCGCCAAATTCAATACCAATCTTCCTTGAATGATACTCTATCGATTAAAAAAAAAAAACAACCGATATCTCAATATTTGCGGAAATTAAAGCAACCACGGACATTTCTAAAAAAATTTAAAAATTCTTTTAAAAAGAACCCCTTACCGATATCGCCAAATTCAATACCAACCTTCCTTGAATGATGCTCTATCGATTTAAAAAAAACAGCCGATATCTCAATATTTGCGGAAGTTAGAGCAACCACAGACATTTGTAAAAAAATTTAAAATTTAAAAAAAAAAAACCCCTTTACCGATCATCGCCAAATTCAATACCAACCTTCCTTGAATGATGCCTCTATCGATTAAAAAAAAAAACAGCCCGATATCTCAATATTTGCGGAAGTTAGAGCAACCACAGACATTTGTAAAAAAATTTAAAATTTTTTAAAAAAAGAACCCTTTACCGATCATCGCCAAATTCAATACCAACCTTCCTTGAATGATGCTCTATCGATTAAAAAAAAAAACAGCCCGATATCTCAATATTTGCGGAAGTTAGAGCAACCACAACAAATCTGCACATACACACACACATACGGACATTTTTTTTAAAGGCAATTTTTCGACGTTTTAGAACATTCTGAACACATTAGCATCAAAAACTAAAAAACAATTTTTCTTTGGTCTTAATACCAATCTTCCTGAATGATACTCTATCGATTAAAAAAAAAAAAAACAACCGGATATCTCAATATTTGCGGAAATTAAGCAACCACGGACATTTCTAAAAAAATTTAAAAATTCTTTTAAAAAGAACCCCTTTACCGATCATCGCCAAATTCAATACCAACCTTCCTTGAATGATGCTCTATCGATTAAAAAAAAACAGCCCGATATCTCAATATTTGCGGAAGTTAGAGCAACCACAGACATTTGTAAAAAAATTTAAAATTTTTTAAAAAAAGAACCCCTTTACCGATCATCGCCAAATTCAATACCAACCTTCCTTGAATGATGCTCTATCGATTAAAAAAAAAAAACAGCCCGATATCTCAATATTTGCGGAAGTTAGAGCAACCACAGACATTTGTAAAAAAATTTAAAATTTTTTAAAAAAAGAACCCCTTTACCGATCATCGCCAAATTCAATACCAACCTTCCTTGAATGATGCTCTAATCGATTAAAAAAAAAAACAGCCCGATATCTCAATATTTGCGGAAGTTAGAGCAACCACAACAAATCTGCACATACACACACACATACGGACATTTTTTTTAAAGGCAATTTTTCGACGTTTTAGAACATTCTGAACACATTAGCATCAAAACTAAAAAACAATTTTTTCTTTGGTCTTTTCTACCCCTATTTCATATATTTTTCTTTAATATTTGGTTGATTAGACCCTAGCTTTATATACGATCAAAGGTCCATATACGAAGTTTATGAAAACAAAGCTTCCTCTATGAGGAAGCAAAAAAGAATATATATATTGTCTCAAAAAATAATTGTTGCACTACTTTGATGAAAAATCTTTACATTGTGTTAATTAGAAAAACAATGTATAAAAACAATTTTATAACATTAAAATTTTTTATTTAAATTCAACAAGGAAATGTAAGATATTTAAACATAATTTATATTTGTATTTTTTAGTGGATATAACAATTTTATAAAATTAAAAATTTTTTAATTCAACAAGGGAAGCAAGGTACTTAAACAATTCAAAGTTTACAAGTTCATATATGTATTGTTCAATAAAATAAAACATTTAATTACAAACAATTACAGACAGAGGTCTGAGAGTTATAAACAATTATAACATTACAAAATAAACATGTTTTATTAAAATTAATACATTTTTCTTGTAAAAAAAAACTTGGCGCTGCTAGACCTCGAAATATAATAAAGTACTATAATTTCAATTAAGTAAGGACAACGATAAAAATAATTCAAGGAAGAATGCAATGGGAGTAATAATAATAATTATCAGCGTGTGTATGTGCGAGCGAGTGATACGGGCAGTAACGGCGAGTGATGCGACTGTAAAACAATTAGAATTAAGTATAGGATAAGTATAGGATAAGTATAGGATAAGTTTACATATATTGTAAAACAATTAGAATTAAGTATAGTATAAGTATAGGGATAAGTTTACATTTGTGAGGCGTGCGTTGTCACAGCGATCACGTTTCTTTAGTATATGTTTCATTGTAAAAAAAAGCTTCTTGTAATTTTAATTTGTATCTAATGTAACTCGACCTAGTACTTTATTATATTTCGAGGTCTAGCAGCGCCAAGTTTTTTTTTACAAGAAAAATGTATTAATTTTAATAAAACATGTTTATTTTGTAATGTTATAATTGTTTATAACTCTCAGACCTCTGTCTGTAATTGTTTGTAATTAAATGTTTTATTTTATTGAACAATACATATATGAACTTACTTTGAATTGTTTAAGTACCTTGCTTCCCTTGTTGAATTAAAAAATTTTTAATTTTATAAAATTGTTATATCCACTAAAAAATACAAATATAAATTATGTTTAAATATCTTACATTTCCTTGTTGAATTTAAATAAAAAATTTTAATGTTATAAAATTGTTTTTATACATTGTTTTTCTAATTAACACAATGTAAAGATTTTTCATCAAAGTAGTGCAACAATTATTTTTTGAGACAATATATATATTCTTTTTTTATAATTGGCGCAATTTACAGATATCATTTCTTTTTTTTTTTAGATAATAACTTGGATTGAATAAAAGGTAACATAATTTTGTGATGTGTCACTTGGGTTGTATTTTTTTTTAAATAAAGATATTACTTGGATTTTGTCGAGGTACAAAGATAAGTACGTGTACCACTTTTTGCTTAGGTTTTTTCGAGGTAAAGATATTACTTGGATTTTTTCGATATATATATACAGGGTGTACCACAACTCGCGACCAAAATTTTACTGACATATTCCTGACTTAAAAATAAGACAAAAATCCTAATACGAAAATGTCGAGAATATAATACTTTTCAAATAAGAAGCATTTACGGTAGACGAATCAGATAGTCCAAAGTTTGCGCGCTCAGGGACGATACATCGCACAGTCATAGTGGATGTTCTTGCGCTCATCATAATGAAAATTATGTTTATACAAACGCGAAATTTGTTGAGAAATAGTACAATTTTTATTGATAAATTGCATTTATACGCCATACTACGAGATTTATGCAAGCACGCTGTTTTGCTACTTATTAATAAAATTTTTTTAATTTAAAAAAAGATTAACAATTGATTTAAACTGGAGTAAATAGTTTTTCGGAACCATTTCTATTATGTCATAAAATTAATTAAAATTATGTCTTGACATAAAATTAATTCAAAATACAAAAATCTTATTAATAAATAGCAAAACGGCGAGCCATACACAGAGAAAGATACAGCCTGATGTGGAATTTCTTTTATGTCGTCATAATTTTAATTCATATTTTTATGTCATGACATAATATTAATGTATTTTTGTTATGTCGAAACATAATAATATAATTGCAGGAATAAAAATTATGTAAGCTGTCATAATAATTCAATGAATGAAAATTATGCTACAACATAATAAAAATTTCGGTGAATAAAAATTATGCCATGACATAATAAAAATTGAAAATTAGAATTACGTGTTTTTCTGCTATTTTAATCCTAGATTTTATATTAAATTTTAAATTAAAAGAAATTTTTATTATGTTAAGACATAATATTTATTGAGAATTTCCATTATGTACATAATTTTAATTTTTGAATTTTTATTATGTCTATAAAATAGAAATTCAAGAATTAAAATTATGTACATAATTAAAATTTGTGAATTACAATTACGTACATAATAGAAATTCTAGAAATAAAATTATATGTCTACATAATAAAAATTTGGGAAATAGTTACATAATGTACATAATTGTAATTCCTGAAAAATTTTTATGTCATAACATAAAATAAATTCAGAATTAATATTTTCTCTAGACATAATTTTAATTCTGCATTTTTAATTACTTAATTCGCGCCCACTATTTACACAGTGATATTTCTCATGAAAAACTGAGTCGAAAAATCCTGAATCATTTTTTTCGAATTATGCTTAGAAAAGTAGTTATTATTAATTAAAGATTAGCCAGTCAGCATCGCTTTTTAAACGGACGCACGTTCGTGAGCCGCGCATCTACTAGTATGCGTGAGCGAGCCGCCGCGCCGCCGCTCGCTCCGCCGCGCGCTCGGCCGCACCGCAGCGGCCAGCGATGTTCCGTCGCCACGATCGTCCGTGTAAAGTTCAGCTACAAAATAATTAATAATTACTCTTTGCAATAAGCATGATATTTCCTACGCTAAAAGCATTTTTTCAGGTTGCAATTCAATAGTTCAATTTAGATCTCGTCAAGATTTAACCGCGGCTGTAAGAAAACTGTAATCTTTTATGTAAAAATACACACACACAAATCATTTTACAAGTTGTTCTTTCTGTTGATAATATTGATCATTCCAATGTAATTAAGCTGTTCGACACAAGATAAGCAGAAATCATTAATGTCTCATGCAATTCGTTTTATGATAAGCATGTTCTATGAAATTTGCTTACATTGTTTTGACATCTAGTCAATATTTCTGTTTATTTGACGAATATGAAATAACAGGTGATATTGCTTCGTTTTTTCTGTAAATCTAAAAATAAAAAGTTTAGTTAATATAAAATCGAAAAGAGTTTATATGTCTTTAGTCTCATATCTTGAGTTTATTTACTACTTACAAGTAAAATAAAAAATTTAGCCAATATAAGACCTAAATGTAAGGAGGAAAACTAGTGTAACAGCTAAAGAAAAAAGCTATTTTTAATGATTTTTTTTCTGAGAAATAATTGCTTTTTTTTTTTAAATCACTTTATTGACATCACAATGTACACAATTTGGACTACTTCTTGTAAAATTTTTGTTAAAAAATATTTATATTTATAGCTACAATAGCTACAATAGCTACAATAGTGTTAGAGGCTAAAAAAATTATTATGTTGAACGGGCGGGCGTATGCATAGCGGACCAACGGAAGTTCTGAAATAAAAAAACTAGTATGTTCTTAAAATATGAGACAATAGCTTCAGTTGTACACACGGATTAAAAAAAAAATAATTTGTTACAAAATGGCAAACTTTAAAAAAAAACGGTTTAAAAATTGGTGAAAAATTGACTTGTTTCTTAACGTTACAAGAACAAATTACTCAATGAAAAATTCCGTACGTACAACTGAAGCAATTATCTCATATTTTAAGAAAATACTTGGTTTTTTATTTCAAAACTTTTGTTGGTCCGCTACGCATGCACCCGTATTTTTTTCAGGCGACTTAGGCTATCGCAGCTATAAATATTAATTTCTTTAATAAAAATTTCACAAAAGCAGTTTAAATTATGTACTTTGTGATGTTAATAAAGTGATATGGGAAAAAAACAATAATTTACCATTAAAAAATCTTTAAAAATAACTTTTTTTATTAACTGTTACACTGGTTCCCCTCTAAGAGAGTTGATATGTCTTTAGTCTTAAATCTTGAGTTCAATTACTGCTTAGTACTAATGTTCTTATTTAGAGTCGTCTGATTGATATGATATTGAGAGAGTGATTTCTGTGAATCTGTACAATGTTGCTGATAATTATTTGTAGTGGTATTTTAAGAGTATTAAAAATAATTATCTAATTATTATTGATATTTAAGACTGCACTGGCGGATTCTGGGGGGGTTGGAGTTAAAACCCTCTTTCCAAATAAAATAAATCATGAATTTGATGGATCTACATTGATGTAAAAAAAAATATTGCAACACTCAATTTATATCAAAATTTTGCGTAATTTCAAATAAGCATATCTCCGCGAAAAAATTGTCGTATTTAATAATTTTTCTTATTTTAAAGGACTACTTTAAGAAACTTTTGTTAGATTTTGATTTTATCCTTTTCCCCTCCCGCCATCTCTTTACAAGTAAGGACGTAGAATCATGAATACTGCTTTAAATATGCGTGTAAAGTCGTGTATTTGCGTAAAACTGAAAAAATACAAGAAAAATCAATTTGAGATAAAAGTAATGACAGATTTTTTTATACTCTGATATGACAAACAACTCTACAAAATTAGAGAAATTGACGTGTGATATTCCCTGAGGTTTACTTGTAAGGCAGTAAATGAACTCAAGATATGGGACTAAAGACATAGGTATCAACTCTCTAAAATTTAGGTCTTATATTGACTAAACTTTTTATTTTTAAATTTTTCAGAAGAAACGAAGCAATATCACCTGTTATTTTAAATTCGTCAAATAAACAGAAATATTGACCAGATGTCGAAACAATCTAAGCAAATTTCATAGAACGTGCGTCTCATAAGACGGATTGCATGAGACATTAATGATTTCCGCTTATCTTGTGTCAAACAGCTTAATTACATTGATTAATATTATCAACAGAAAGACCAACTTGTAAAATGATTTGTGTGTGTGTATTTTTATATAAAAATTACAGTTTTCTTACAGCCGCGGTTAAATATCTTGACGAAATCTAAATTGAACTAACGAACTGTAATCTGAAAAGATGCTTTTAGCGTAGGAAATATCATGCTTATTGCAAAGAGTAATTATTAATTATTTCGTAGCTGAACTTTACACGGACGATCGTGGCGACGGAACATCGCTGCGGCGCGGCCGAGCGCGCGGCGGAGCGAGCGGCGGCGCGGAGGCTCGCTCACGCATACTAGTAGATGCGTGGCTCACGAAAGTGCGTCCGTTTAAAAAACGATGCTGACTGGCTAATCTTTAATTAATAATAACTACTTTTCTAAGCATAATTCGAAAAAAGTGATTCAGGACATTTCGACTCAGTTTTTCATGAGGAATATCACTGTGTAAATAGTGGGCGCGAATTAAGTGACACCCTGTATAATAGCTTAATAATAACTCGATGAATTATAAGTATGTCTAATAATAATTTCTTTTCCTTGAGTAGCAATTAAATTTGGTAGAATTTTTATGATGGTAAATTAAATAGCAAACCGGCGTGCCACAGAGATTTATACTTGCATAAAAACATTTATTTATTTATTACATGTGTTCAAAATGTCCTCCTCCCAATTCTATACAAAGACGTGCCCGTCGAATTAAATTTGTTCCAGCATTGTGGATTATTTCGGGAATAATAGAAGCAATTGATTCTATAATCCGTCCTTCTAACTCCTCCCGATTGTTTATCGGATTACGATAAACATATTCTTTCATGTATCCCCAGAAAAAAAAGTCCATCGGCATAATTTAGCATAATTTTAATTCATTGAATTATTATGACAGCTTACATAATTTTTATTCCTGCAATTATTATTATGTTTCGACATAACAAAAATACATTAATGTTATGTCATGACATAAAAATATAAATTAAAATTATGACGACATAAAAGAAATTCCACATCAGGCTGTATCTTTCTCTGTGTATGGCACGCCGTTTTGCTATTTATTAATAAGGTTTTTGTATTTTGAATTAATTTTATGTCGACATAATTTTAATTAATTTTTATTATGTTATGACATAATAGAAATGGTTCCAAAAAAACTGTCTACTTTAGTTTAAATCAATTGTTAATTTTTTTTTTTATTAAAAAGATTTTATTAATAAGTAGCAAAACAGCGTGCCATAAATCTCGTAGTATGGCGTATAAATGTAATTTATCAATAGAAATTGTACTATTTCTCAACAAATTTCGCGTTCGTATAAACATAATTTTCATTATGATGAGCGCAAGAGCATCCACTATGACTGTGCGATGTATCGTCCCTGAGCGCGCGAACTTCGGACTATCTGATTCGTCTACTGTAAATGCTTCTTATTTGAAAAGTATTATATTCTCGACATTTTCGTATTAGGATTTTCGTTTTATTTTTAAGTCAGGAATATGTCAGTAAAATTTCGGTCGCGAGTTGTGGTACACCCTGTATATATATATATACAGGGTGGCCCATTTTAAAAGATGCAGGCAAATATCTCGAAAAATATGAAACATACGGAAAAACATTTGTAACAAAAGTTGTTTGGCTCGAAGGGGGACATAAGATGGTGCCATTGATGTGACCTTGGATAGTCATTTAAAGGTCACATGAAGGTCACTTTCACTTTCTTAAATGAGAACCCCCATTTTTCATTGCATATTCTTGTAGCTTATGTCGAGAGCTTTCCAAAACACTATAATAAAGTATTTTTTTATCAAGCACTTTTTGAGTTATGAGGCTTGAAAAGTACAGTACCGCCGGCATTAGCATTACCCAAAATGTACCACGTGGAGGTTGCACGGTTGGATTTACAACCTCTGTTGTGTGCGTGTGTGCGTGTGCGTGTGTGTGTGTGTGTGTGTGTGCGTGTGTGTGTGTGCGTGTGTGTGTCACACAGAGATTAGGACCCCGCGGTTCGTCACTTCCACGGTATTTACTGACTCCAAACCCTCTCTGTCGTGTGTGTGTGTGTGTGTGTGTGTGTGTGTGTGTCAAATACAAAAGTTCATGTAAGGCAATGACAGCCGATTAAGACAAAACGGAGACTGATCCAGCCAATTAAGTCTAAATTATCTAGTCAGAATCAGTTTCTGTATGGCTTATGATCTTAATAAGTGTTCAAATATCTGTCCATTATTATCTATGCACAATTGAACTCGACGTTCGAAACTGTCAACTGTCGACAAGTTTAAATTTTTTAATTAAATTTCTTAATCGACGAAGCTGGCACTCCTGACGGTCACAATCGTCAGGATACTATAAGTAGACCGAGAATCCGGTCCTTCTATCGAAACGCTTAAATTTAAGCACCTTAAATTAAGATGGAAAAATTCCCTCTCCCTTCCCTAATTAAATCGA
>JASTWR010002291.1:12500-22735 GCA_030770355.1 Harpagoxenus sublaevis
CGTGATGCGTTAATGTGCTTGATGCACCAAGTTTTACTTGCGTGGCTCTTGCGTATTTCACGACTTAACGTGACGAAGTTATGTGCTTGATGCACCAACCTAAGGAACACATCGCAGTCAAAATAACATCATTTTGACGTCATTTTGACGTCATAGTTACATCACGGTAGAAAGATTCAACATGACGATTTTTGGTTACAAAATTTGACTACTTATTGACTGCTTACTATACAGTAAGACTATTTCTTGACGTATGCATGGGATTCTTTTCTTTACTGTGGTATTAGAAGAGGGTATTAAAAATATATCACATATATTCATTCAGTGAAATACATATGAAACAAATTTATTACATAAATATATATATATTTATATCATCGCAGCAATGTTGCTGGCAAAGATATATGTCTTGCGGATGTTATGATTTTGCTTCGCCTAAACCTGCTTATATTCGCTCTCAACTGAAACTTTTTTACGAGTTAATCACACCATTATGCGCCACCTATGCAAGCTACCACGGAAAGATGCGCTACCGTGCATCTTTCTGAAAATATCTCAGGAAATTCTTAATGAAAGAGAGTTGCATTATAGTGTTTTGAAAACGTCTCGACAAGGGCTACAAGAATATGCAATAAAAACTATTTTTTATTTAACCCCCAATGGTGTTTTATTTAAAAAATTCAAGGTGCTTTTGATCTAAATTTTTTATATAGAAGCCCCTATTTTTATTGTATATTCTTGTAGCTCTTGTCACGACGTTTTTAAAACATTATAATAAAGTTCTCTTTTGTTAAGAATTTACTGAGATATTTTAAATTTTGTCATGATATTTTTAATATAAAATATGAAATATCTTGTAAAGTATTTACTTTTCGATGACTTTACCTTAATACTTTTATACATAGAATAATCAAAGAAATCGAATGATTTAATAATAATATTAATTTTTACATTTGTAATTTTTTGAAATTAAGTTTGTCCACAAAATGCAATCAAATTTTTTAAAATTAATTTGTCTGTTTTTTTTACATTATTCGATTACTTTCATTATTCTACGTATAAACGTATTAAGGTAAAGTCATCAAAAAGTAAATACTTTACGAAATATTTCATATTTTATATTAAAAGTGTAATAACAAAATTTAAAATCTCTCAGAAAATTCTTAACGAAAGATCGTTGCATTATAGTGTTTTGAAAACGTTTCGACAAGGGCTACAAGAATATGCAATAAAAACTATTATTTATTTAACCTCCAATGGTGTTTTATTAAAGAAATTTAAGGTGCTTTTGATCTAAATTTTTTATATAGAAACCCCTATATTTATTGTATATTCTTGTAGCCCTTGTCACGACGTTTTTAAAACATTATAATAAAGTTCTCTTTTGTTAAGAATTTACTGAGATATTTCATATTTTGTCATGATATTTATAATATAAAATATGAAATATCTTGTAAAGTATTCACTTTTCGATGACTACCTGAATACTTTTACATATAGAATAATCAAAGAAATCGAATAATAATATTAATTTTTACATTTGTAATTTTTCAAAATTAAGTTTGGCCACAAATTGCAATAAATTTTTTGTTTTTTCATATTATTAGATTCCTTTTGTTATTCCACGTATAAAATTATTAAGGTAAAGTCATCGAAAAGTAACTTTCAAGCATATTGATTTTGAGAAGTTATCTTTTCGTCATTGCAGCATATGCATTAGATAGAACAGTGAAAGTCACAATAAAGTCAAAATGTCAAAACAATGGTAAAATGATGGTAAAATATTTTTATATAATTTTGACTTTATTGTGACCGTCAATTTTTCGTCATACAGAAAATGCGTGACTATTTTGAATCAAAATATAGTCATTTTGACTATCTGTTGACTTTGGTGTGTTCCTTGATAAGTTTTACTTGCGTGGCCCTTACGTACTTTACGACTCAACGTGATGACGTTATGTGCTCGATGCACCAAGTTTTACTTGCATGGCCTTTACATT
The DNA here is from genome assembly GCA_030770355.1 of Harpagoxenus sublaevis. Classification (NCBI taxonomy): domain Eukaryota; kingdom Metazoa; phylum Arthropoda; class Insecta; order Hymenoptera; family Formicidae; genus Harpagoxenus; species Harpagoxenus sublaevis. Next base: position 14,501 of record JASTWR010002291.1, read on the forward strand.
TTCCTTGCTTTGATCCCAGATCAGCTTACACGTACATGATCTAGTCTCATAACCTCAAATGTTACCTTACTTTTCCTTTCGCGTAATGAGATTTTCTCGTATTACTACTGGCTGTTCGCACCTATAACTTTCAATTCAATTGATCCTCATCGCCAATGTAGTAGTATTGTAAGACGATACTAACGAATAGGGTATTAATTAGTTAATAATTACGTAGCGTGCTTATGCGTTGATCACTTTATTGCGTCCTTGCCAGTTACAATCCATCACTCTTACACGCCATCTACAACTCTGCTCTCGCAGCACACTACAGTCCGTACGCGGCGTGTTGCTTTGCCCATCGGTTAGAACGGCAAATGAGACAAGTGAGACAAAAAAAATATATATATATTTCGCTCATTTTCTGCAACAATGACAACACAAAATTGTCATAATTGTTTGCAAAAGAATGGTGAGAATTCAATACACTAAATAAAGAGCTAATATACAGGGTGTCCGAGACCACCCGTACACCCCGTTTAAAATGAGATAAAGTGGATATTTTCAACTTCCGGTATTGACCGGAAATGGGCTATCCAGACCGAAAGTTCAACCTTTTTAATGCGATATGACACTTTATATTGCAGATTCAGATTACATAAAGGAAAATAAGTGTCATGTTTTATTAAAAAGATTGAACTTTTGGTCTGGGTAGCCCATTTCCGGTCAATACCGGAAGTTAAAAATATCACCATTCGATAGAGCATATCCGATTTACTTATCAAAATTTTTGAGATTTTTTATAAAAACCACTTCCTTTCATCTTAAAAGGGGCGTACGGGTGGTCTCAGACACCCTGTATAACTAGATCTTTTTATTCCTCTAATCAAGAGGAATAAAAAGATGGTCATATATTAGCTCTTTATTCAGTGCATTGAATTTTCACCATTCTATTGCAAAAAAAGAATGACAATTTTAGAGCTATGTCATTGTTGCAGCAAATGAGCGATATATGTATGTATATATATATCGCTCATTTGCTGCAACAATGGCATAACTCTCTCTCTCTTCTCTCTTGAATATAGGGGGAATCCGGGAGACTTGACCATACGGGACAGTTGAACCACTTTAAATATCTTGTTCAAATTTTGCGAAAGCGCAATGCGAAAAGCGAAAAGCAGATTGTCAAGCCGCAAAGTACGGGTCATCTACCGCTACTATGTCACGTGACAACAAGTTGCTCGGTAGTGCGTTTTGGCTGTGAGTGAGATAAACGTGTTTTAACGTGCTCGGAGTAAAAAAAAAATATTCTTGTTTATTTTATCGTCTTACTTTTATATGTCAAGATTTGTAAAAACATTATACGTTATTTACACCATATATTATCGTAGTTTAAGGTAGAGTTAGTGTTTTTATCCTATTATTTTTATTTTTTCTGCAAAACTGTATCAAAGTCAAGATAGTACCAGGTGGGAAATTTGAACCACTTGAACTTATTCCAAGAATTTCTATTTAATTTATAAATGATTGATCTCAAAATGATTATTTTTAGTTAATTTAAGTGTTTGAGAAGTTCTATTTTGGTTATTTTTTGTTAATTGTGAAAATTAATGAAAACCATGTGAAGGCACCCAGATAACACAAGCATTTTCTACGAATATTCTATAAATATTTTTCGGGAATATTAGAATATTCCCACAATATGCTAATAAAATGGAAATAATGTTTTATGAATATGCATAGAATGTGAAAATGGGACTAGTTTTAATATTAAAAAATAGGTTAAAAGAATATTCTGTATTATATTCAAGGAATATGAAAAGAAGCTTTACAGAATGCCAAAATGGAACCAGTTTTAATATTAAAAAATAGATTAAAAGAATATTCTGTATTATATTCAAGGAATATGAAAAGAAGCTTTTTAAACTATCTGAATAATGTTTATAGAATGTTTCAAAAATAGGTCATCCAAATCGCACAGCAGATGTTTATGCAAATATATATTTTGATAGGAAAGAAAGTAAGGAAAGTATAAAGTGAGAATTAAAATGTTTTATTATATATATATATATGTAGGTATATATGATAAAACATTTTAATTCTCACTTTTACCTTTTCTTACTTTTTTTCCTATCAAAATATATATTTGCATAAACATGTGCTGTAGAATTTAGATTGTATATATGTATATTGATTATATGATGGAAAATTATACAAATAACATTATATATAATTGTAAATTCTGTACGTTTATTATAACACATATTTTTATTATGTTATAGTAATACATGAACGTAAATATATATAAACTTTTATATGACTATAATATATATATGAACTTACATGACTAATATATGAACTTCAATAAACCAATATATGAACATAAAAATACATATAGGAACTTTTGTGCAATATAAAAAAAAATGACGACAATTACAAAATAGAAAATACTTGTTAATTTGCACGTCTATATAAAAATAAGTACCATAAATATTGCATGTGCTGCATAAAAGTAATCAAGTAACATTAAATATGGCACTTTATGTTACTTTATGCTAATAATGACTCTTTTTGCGTTTTTACATAAATATATATCTAAAAACTTTTATATGACTAATCTATATGAACTTACATAACTAATATCTGAACTTTAATAAACCAATATATAAACATAAATAATGTAAAAACTTTTGTGCAATATTGTGACGATACGCGTACTCGTCACTCGCGCTACGGCCCTGGCGGCCACCGCGCGCTTGTTCAGCGTGCACGCCTGATCAGCGTGCACTCCAGTGCCCGAGCGGTGGGGCAACCCGAGCGGTGGGGCGGCCCCCACCATCCGCGCTCGGGGTATAAATAGGGGACTCGAGCCGACACCAGGCACCAGTCCTGTCCTGATCCTGGTCTCGACACGACCGCTCTCCTGACCACGTTGGGCGCTCCCAACGTTTCTTCCTCCGTACAGAGAACGGGTGCTCCCGTTCTCACCTGGGTGCTCCCAGGGTACGGGCCTACCAGCCGGGCGCTCCCGGTTGGCTCTACCTGTCTGTTCCTGCTTGGGGTCGGGCGCTCCCGACCCTTTCCGCCGTACAGGCAACGGGTGCTTCCGTTGTCAAGCCGGGCGCTCCGCAGTCGGGTGCTCCCGACTGAGCTCCTACCCAGACCACCTGTCCGCGTTTACTCGCGATCCGTAAGGCAAGCGTGCCTCCGCGTTTACTCGCGATCCGTAAGGCAAGTGTGCCTCCGCGTTTACTCGCGATCCGTAAGGCAAGTGTGCCTCCGCGTTTACTCGCGATCCGTAAGGCAAGTGTGCCTCCGCGTTTACTAGCGATCCGTAAGGCAACGGTGCCTCCGCGTCTACTCGACCGACACAGCGGCCCGACCGCATAATACATTCATACAGCGGCTCGGCGGAGCATACACGCTACACGCACACACATACACATTCATCTTGGTGTATATGAAGAAAGGAATAAATTATCTATTTTGAAACCAACCAGTGTTTCCACGTTTTCTCACCCTGGCACGACGAGCTAATTCCGAGCGAGAAAACGCGTACCGTTACAATATAAAAATAAATGACATTACAATTACAGAACAAAAAATACTTGTTAATTTGCACGTCTACATATAAAAATAAGTAACATAAATATTGCATGTCTGCATAAAAGTAATTAAGTAACATAAATATTGCACTTTATGTGCTAATAATAACTCTTTTGCGTTTTTAAAATTACTTATCTTCAACAATAGAAAACGGCCAAAATTTGAGCAATAATGTTTCTTATTTAAAAAATATAATTGTTTACAATAGCATCGCAATATAATATTTGTAAACAATTATATTTTTTAAATAAGAACCATTATTGCTCGAATTTTGGCCGTTTTCTATTGTTTAAGACTTTAAGCGTTTGCTTCGATCAAGCGCAACTAATTATCTATTTTTTACTTATCTTCTTTCTTAGCATTTCTTGACTTTGCTTTTACAAGCCATGCTTTTATGGCTGCTTCAATGTCACATAATGTGATCGTATTATGTTTTTTGCAAGGCTTCTATAAAAAATTAATATTAATTATTTACATGTGTGTGTGTATGTGTATATATATTATAAGTTTTATGCTCAAATTAATGTACCCACTTATTACACAAGCCGAAATCTGTAGAAGAGAAAACTTGTTCTTTCCCTTGAATCCTATCCAACTGTAGCTTTTCAACTGCAAGTTTAATCCCAATGTGCGAATAAGTGCCTAGAGCTACAGATTTGCTGACTGTGTGCCGAGGAATACAGAGCAAAGTTCTGGGATCCTGAGGCACACAAATATTGGTTTCTGATTTTAATAATTTTAACAAATCCCGTAAAGCATTATGTGGAACGTTATATGATATTGCCCATGATCGTAATTTATTGATAAAATTATTTTCAGTATCTCTTTTTTCAATATTATTTTCTACATTTTGTTAAAACCCGGATTGTGGATAATTAGAAAATGGGTTTCAACAAAATCGAGCATTTATTCGTCAACGCGGGCGAATTGACCAGTAGATGCTCGATTTTGCTTGTAACTGGTTGAAACCCGGATTGAAACCCACCTCAGTCAAAAACGCTATCTCTGAGAAAATAATATACTTTTTATATTATAATAATTTTATATTTTTATTCAGATTCAGAGTGATAAAAGTGTGCAAAGAGCTACAAGGCGTCTGCGAATACACAACCATTTATAGAGGTTAGGTTAAATCACCGTGGAAATTTTTGGTTTAGAAATATATATATTATAACAATATTTCTCTAAAAATGAAACCCACCTCGGTCAAAAACGCCAAAAGACAAGAAAAATGCATAAGATGCAAATTATACCTACTTTACGTTACAACAGGCCTGTTTCCGTCACGGCGCCCAGCGACCAGCGTTCCACAGCGTTCTTTATTAATTGTTTCTACTACGTAGTACATGCTCGCGGAGTGGCGCGGCGCTGCAGTAGTTCGACTTCGCCGCTTAATTTGATTAGTTTTGCTACACTCTATAATATTTATAGAATGTACTAACAGAATATTTCTACTGACAATTTTATAATATTTTCAGTATATTTATAGAACATTCTTTAAAACAAAAACATTCTATTAACATTTATAGATAATTTTGTTGAGAATATTCTCTTAACAGAACATTTGACGCAGCATAACATATTTATACAATATTGTGTGTTATCTGGGCATAGTTGTTTAGTTCAGTTTTTATTTTTTGTTAATTTTGTTCAAAAAGCTCAATTAAAACATTAGAGATGTGATTTTAATGTCTAAATTTGTGAGTTCTTAATATAGACTAGAGTCTAAATATGTTTTTATTATTTTTTCCATGAGTTTATAGGGTATGGTCAATTCTTCCTATACGGTGGGTCATGTCTTCCACCCCTTGGGGAGAGATGAACCAAATCTCGTTTTTTGTTTTAATTAATATAACACTTACGTTTATAAACTTATTAAAATTAGAAAATCCACAAATTGTAGCCATATAATAAGGCTTTACTTTGACATAAATAAAAAATCTATACATCAATTACACTAAATTTTATAGACCTTCAAGTAAAACGTGGTCCAACTCTCCCGGACTCCCCTTATGTATGTTTGTGTGTGTGTGTATATATATATATATATATATATATATATATATATATGTATATATACAGGGTGTTTTAAAATTAAGTGCATTAAATTTGTGTAATGAAAGAAGAAATCAATACAAGCATTTTAAGTATAGAAATCATGGGTCGGCGACGCTTCGTTACGGCGTTATAAGCGTATAAAGTAAATCGTCACAAGTACTACGCCCGCGTTGTAGTTTGTTTGCCTCTCGTTTGTTTACTTCTCAAGGTGCTTGCAAGTTCTTTCTTTCACTTTCCACGTGTTTTCTCAGCCAAGCTGTAGTGATCACGTTGTCAGTCGAGCTGTGCTACTCACAGTGAGAAACGAGTAGCTGGTAATAAACGAGTAGCTTTATTTTTTTTGATATAATCATGAACCGCCACAATGGATACACTTGGGAGGAACTCGCAGACATACACTTAACTTTCGGCGCTGCTGGAGACAACTGTGCGCTTGCTCAGAGGATGTATCAAGAAAGATACCCGAACAGAAGACTGCCGAACCGGAGGACTTTTGTTAACGTTGATCAACGTCTGAGGGAAACGGGATCATTGCAATCAAGGGTGTACAACGCAGGGAGAAATAGGTCAACACGTACTCCACAGTTTGAGGAAGAAGTATTAGAGCGATTTGAAGATAATCCATCAACAAGTACTAGAATTATTGCACGCGAGTTCCATGTTAATAACAGTCTTGTTATTGTCTTGGAATATTGTCCATGACAGTTTGCTTCATCCGTTTCATCGGCAAAAGGTGCAAGCTCTTCGCCCCGATGATTTTCCGGCTCGTGTTGCCTTTGTTAATTGGTTTCTGCAATAAAGAGTTCTCCAACCTGAATTTCCAGCTCGTGTTTTGTTTACCGACGAAGCAAGCTTCACGCGTGAAGCCATCGTTAACACTCACAACAGTCATGTGTGGGCTGAAGATAATCCACATGCCACTTTAATTCGTGGTCCCCAAGAACGTTTTACGGTAAATGTGTGGGCGGGAATACTTAATGTTTTCTTAATCGGGTCCTATCTTATGCCTTTCAGGCTTAATGGGCGCAATTCTGGTATTCCTGCAGCAAGTCCTGCCGGAACTTATGGAAGACGTACCGCTCGCAATTAGAAGGGTCATGTGGTTTCAGCACGACGGTGCTCCACCGCACTTTACGGCTGAAGTACGCAATCACCTGACAGATACTTTCGGCGACAGATGGATTGGGCGGGGTGAACCTGTTACGTGGCCTGCAAAATCACCACAACGCCTCTCGATTTCTTCTTCTGGGGTGCAATGAAAAGTATGATTTATTCTGAACAAGTCGAATCTGAGGAGGATCTGGTCGCTCGCATCGTTGAGGCATCTGAAACCATCCGACACATGCCTGAAATATTCCAAAGAACGCGACTGTCATTGCTCCGTTGTTATGACTTTTGCCGTAACATTGGCAGTCGTAACTTTGAACATTTACTGTAAACATGTCAAATTAACAGAATAAAATAATTGCATCTCAGACGTTATGACGATTTAGTTTAAACGCCCATAACGCCGTAACGAAGCGTCGCCGACCCATGGTTCCTATACTTAAAATGCTTGTATTGATTCCTTCTTTCATTACACAAATTTAATGCACTTAATTTTAAAACACTCTGTATATATATACACACACACACACACACACACACACACACACATATTTATGTATATTATTCATACGTACATACATATATTCAACAGAAAAAATAGAGAGAGAGAGATTGATTGATTGATTGATTAAATTTATTATGCCCAAGCCGAGGCTAAAGGGCAAAGATACAAATAGCAAGAGACATGGAATGTAACATAATAGTAGCCGAGTTGTAAATAGAAAGTTACATATATGTTACATACTAACGTAAAACTTAAAACTAATATGTAAACTGAAGAGAAAGCAAGAACAATGATGCTCAGGAACTGAGTAATAATCCGCAACTAACCTAGACTAAAGCTAGGAAACTTATTAATATGCGCAGGTTAACTTAAACTAGATAACATACATATAAAACGCAGCAGACTAGATGTTTGACTAGACAACGGCAACATTGCACAATATCATTCCCACAAGATGGCTAAGAGTATCAAATAGATTCTGATGTAAGTAAAAACAAACGGAGAAGATCTTTAAAGGATGCAAAAGTAGATGCTGATGTTATGCTGCTAGGAAGAGTATGCCAAAAACGTATTGAAGAAAGGCGAAAGGAGTTCATGTACATAGTCGTTCTACTAGACGGAATATGAAAAGATTGTGATGAGGTGACAAGGCGATCAGATCTTCTCAGAGATGGGTCGAGAAAGGTGAAGAGCTCTCTCAGGTAGGATGGAGAATGTAGAAAAAGAATACGATACATTTGACAACCGAGAAAATATAACCTTCTATTATCCACCGAAAGCCATCTCAATTGACGTCTATATGGCGTAATATGGTCATCACGTCTAAGATCAAAAATAAATCTAATACAGCAATTTACAAGTCTCTGCAGTTTGGTGTTCAACTCGTTACTTAAGCCATGGTAAACAAGACAACAGTAGTCAATATGAGGCATGATGAGCGTCATAACTAATTTAGTTCTCAATTCGGTGGAAAGTGAGTT
>JASTWR010002289.1:0-22739 GCA_030770355.1 Harpagoxenus sublaevis
CGGGGCTTACTGTATAGACACAAACGTGTGCAGCGCGTCCGGAAAACAATAAGGACTTCCTAGAATGCCGTAGCGAATGTCCCGTCAGAGAAAACGTAGAAACACAAAATCATTATTTCGTTGATCATCTCTTAAACTGTAAGAGATACGGGGCTAATGTATAGAACACAATATGGGTGCAGCGCGTCGAAAACTATAAGGCCTTCACCGGACCCCGTAGTTCTATCCATCAGAAGAAGACGTAGAGACACAAAAATCCATGTCTTTGTTGATATCTCTTTAAGTATAAGGAATACGGGGCTAATGTATAGGACCAAAAGTGGCCAGCGCGTGAAAAACAATAAACTCATAGATGCCGTAGCGCTATCCCGTCAGAGAAACGTAGAGACACAAAAATCATTATTTCGTTGATATCTCTTAAACTATAAGAGATACGGGACTAATGTATAGGAAACTATAAGGCTTCACCGGTCCCGTAGCTCTATTCCGTCAGAGAAGACGTAGAAACACAAAAATCCATTATTTCGTGATGTCTCTTAACTATAAGGATACGGGGCTAATGTATAGGACCAAAAGTGTGCAGCGCGTCGAAAACAATAAGACTTCATAGATGCAGTAGCAATATCTTGTTAGAGAAAACGTAGAAACACAAAAATCCAATTATTTCGTTCTTATCTCTTAAACGATAAGAGATACGGGCTAAGGTATAGGAAACTATAAAGGCTTCACCGGTCCCGTAGCTCTATTCCGTCAGAGGAGACATAGAAACACAAAAATCTATTATTTCGTTGATATCTCTTAAACTATAAGGGATACGGGTTAATGTATAGGACCAAAGTGTGCAGCGCGTCGAAACAATAAGACTTCATCGGATGCCGTAGCTATATCCGTCAGAGAAGACGTAGAACACAAAAATACCATTATTTCGTTGATATCTCTTAAACTATAAGGATACGGGGCTAATGTATAGGACCAAAAGTGTGCAGCGCGTCGAAACAATAAGACTTATAGATGCAGTAGCAATACCGTTAGAGAAGAGGAAGTAGAAACACAAAAATCAATTATTTCGTTGATATCTCTTAAACTATAAGAGATACGGGGCTAATGTATAGGAACAAATGGGTGCAGCGCGTCGAAAACTATAAGCTTCACCGGACCCGTAGTTCTATTCCATCAGAAAAGACGTAGACAAAAAAAAAACATGTTCTTTGTTGTGTCTCTTAAACTATAAAGGATACGGGGCTAATGTATAGGACCAAAAGTGTGCAGCGCGTCGAAAACAATAAGACTTCATAGATGCCGTAGCGATATCCCGTCAGAGAAGACGTAGAGACACAAAAATCCATTATTTTGTTGATATCTCTTAAACTATAAGAAATACGGGACTAATGTATAGGAAACTATAAGGCTTCACCGGTCCCGTAGCTCTATTCCGTCAGAGGAGACATAGAAACACAAAAATCTATTATTTCGTTGATATCTTTTAAACTATAAGGGATACGGGGCTAATGTATAGGACCAATAGTGTGCAGCGCGTCGAAAACAATAAGAATTTATAGATGCCGTAGCGATATCCCGTCAGAGAAGACGTAGAGACACAAAAATCCATGTCTTCGTTGATATCTTTTAAAGTATAAGGAATACGTGGCTAATGTATAGGAACAAATGTGTGCAGCGCGTCGAAAACTATAAGGTTTCACCGGTCCCGTAGCTTTATTCCGTCAGAGAAGACGTAGAAACACAAAAATCAATTATTTCGTTGATATCTCTTAATCTATAAGAGATACGGGGCTAATGTATAGGAACAAATGGGTGCAGCGCGTCGAAAACTATAAGGCTTCACGGACCCGTAGTTCTATTCCATCAGAGAAGACGTAGAGACACAAAAATCCATGTCTTTGTTGATATCATCTTAAAGCTATAAGGAATAGGGGGTTAATGTATAGGACCAAAAGTGTGCAGCGCGTCGAAAACAATAAAACTTCATAGATTGCCGTAGCGATATCCCGTCAGAGAAGAACGTAGAGAGCACAAAAATCCATTATTTCGTGATATCTCTTAAACTATAAAGGATACGGGGCTAATGAATACGACTAATAGTGTGCAGCGCGTCGAAAACAATAAGACATCATAGATGCAGTAGCGATATCCCGTTAGAGACAACGTAGAAACACAAAAATCTATTATTTTGTTGATATTTCTTTAACTATAAGAGATACGGGGCTAATGTATAGGAAACTATAAGGCCACCGGTCCCGTAGCTCTATTCCGTCAGAGAAGACGTAGAAACACAAAAATCCATTATTTCGTTGATGTCTCTTAAACTATAAAGGATACGGGGCTAATGTATAGACCAAAAGTGTGCAGCGCGTCGAAAACAATAAGACTTCATAGATGCAGTAGCAATATCTTGTTAGAGAAAACGTAGAAACACAAAAATCCAATTATTTCGTTCTTATCTCTTAAACTATAAGAGATACGGGGCTAAGGTATAGGAAACTATAAGGCTTCACCGGTCCCGTAGCTCTATTCCGTCAGAGAGACATAGAAACACAAAAATCCATTATTTCGTTGATGTCTCTTAAACTATAAAGGATACGGGGCTAATGTATAGGACCAAAAGTGTGCAGCGCGTCGAAAACAATAAGACTTCATAGATGCAGTAGCAATATCTTGTTAGAGAAGACGTAGAAACACAAAAATCAATTATTTCGTTATTATCTCTTAAACTATAAGAGATACGGGGCTAAGGTATAGGAAACTATAAGGCTTCACCGGTCCCGTAGCTCTATTCCGTCAGAGAAGACGTAGAAACACAAAAATCCATTATTTCGTTGATGTCTCTTAAACTATAAAGGATACGGGGCTAATGTATAGGACCAAAAGTGTGCAGCGCGTCGAAAACAATAAGACTTCATAGATGCAGTAGCGATATCCGTTAGAGAAGACGTAGAAACACAAAAATCAATTATTTCGTTTATCTCTTAAACTATAAGAGATACGGGCTAAGGTTATAGAGAAACTATAAGGCTTCACCGGTCCCGTAGCTCTATTCCGTCAGAGGAGACATAGAAACACAAAAATCTATTATTTCGTTGATACCTCTTAAACTATAAGGGATACGGGGTTAATGTATAGGACCAAAAGTGTGCAGCGCGTCGAAAACAATAAGACTTCATAGATGCCGTAGCGATATCCCGTCAGAGGAAACATGGAAACACAAAAATCTATTATTTTGTTGACATTTTTAAACTATAAGAGATACGGGGACTAATGTATAGGACCAAAGTGTGCAGCGCGTCGAAAACAATAAGACTTCATAGATGCCGTAGCGATATCCGTCAGAGAAAGATAGAGACACAAAAAATCCATGTCTTTGTTGATATCTTTTATGTATAAGGAATACGGAACTAATGTATAGGAACAAATGTGTGCAGCGCGTCGAAAACTATAAGGTTTCACCGGTCCCGTAGCTTATTCCGTCAGAGAGGACGTAGAAACACAAAAATCAATTATTTCGTTGATATCTCTTAAACTGTAAGAGATACGGGGCTAATGTATAGGAACACAATGGGTGCAGCGCGTCGAAAACTATAAGGCTTCACCGGACCCGTAGTTCTATTCCATCAGAAAAGACGTAGAAACACAAAAATACATGTCTGTTGATGTCTCTTAAACTATAAAGGATACGGGGCTAATGTATAGGACCAAAAGTGTGCAGCGCGTCGAAAACAATAAGACTTCATAGATGCAGTAGCAATATCTGTTAGAGAAAAGACGTAGAAACACAAAAAACAATTATTTCGTCTTATCTCTTAAACTATAAGAGATAGGGCTAAGGTATAGGAAACTATAGGCTTCACCGGTCCCGTAGCTTATTCCGTCAGAGGAGACATAGAAACACAAAAATCTATTATTTCGTTGATACCTCTTAAACTATAAGGGATACGGGTTAATGTATAGGAAAACTATAAGGCCACCGGTCCCGTAGCTCTATTCCGTCAGAGAAGACGTAGAACACAAAAATCCATTATTTCGTTGATGTCTCTTAACTATAAAGGATACGGGGCTAATGTATAGGACCAAAAGTGTGCAGCGCGTCGAAAACAATAAGACTTCATAGATGCAGTAGCAATATCTTGTTAGAGAAAACGTAGAAACACAAAAATCAATTATTTCGTTCTTATCTCTTAAACTATAAGAGATACGGGGCTAAGGTATAGGAAACTATAAGGCTTCACCGGTCCCGTAGCTCTATTCCGTCAGAGGAGACATAGAAACACAAAAATCTATTATTTCGTTGATACCTCTTTAAACTATAAGGGATACGGGGTTAATGTATAGGACCAAAAGTGTGCAGCGCGTCGAAAACAATAAGACTTCATAGATGCCGTAGCGATATCCCGTCAGAGAAAACGTAGAAACACAAAAATCCATTATTTCGTTGATATCTCTTAAACTATAAGAGATACGGGGCTAATGTATAGGACCAAAAGTGTGCAGCGCGTCGAAAACTATAAGGCTTCACCGGTCCCGTAGCTCTATTCCGTCAGAGAAGACGTAGAAACACAAAAATCCATTATTTCGTTGATGTCTCTTAAACTATAAAGGATACGGGGCTAATGTATAGGACCAAAAGTGTGCAGCACGTCGAAAACAATAAGACTTCATAGATGCAGTAGCAATATCTTGTTAGAGAAAACGTAGAAACACAAAAATCAATTATTTCGTTCTTATCTCTTAAACTATAAGAGATACGGGGCTAAGGTATAGGAAACTATAAGGCTTCACCGGTCCCGTAGCTCTATTCCGTCAGAGAAGACGTAGAAACACAAAAATCCATTATTTTGTTGATATCTCTGAAACTATGAGATACGGGACTAATGCATAGGACCAAAAGTGTGCATCGCACCGAGAACTATAAGGCTTCACCGGTCCCGTAGCTCTATTCCGTCAGAGGAGACATAGAAACACAAAAATCTATTATTTCGTTGATATCTTTTAAACTATAAGGGATACGAAGTTAATGTATACGACCAAAAGTGTGCAGCGCGTTGAAAACAATAAGACTTCATAGATGCCGTAGCGATATCCTGTCAGAGAAGACGTAGAGACACAAAAATCCATGTCTTCGTTGATATCTTTTAAAGTATAAGGAATACGGAACTAATGTATAGGAACAAATGTGTGCAGCGCGTCGAAAACTATAAGGTTTTACGGTCCCGTAGCTTTATTCCGTCAGAGAAGACGTAGAAACACAAAAATCAATTATTTCGTTGATATCTATTAATCTATAAGAGATACGGGGCTAATGTATAGGAACAAATGGGTGCAGCGCGTCGAAAACTATAAGGCATCACCGGACCCGTAGTTCTATTCCATCAGAGAAGACGTAGAGACACAAAAATCCATGTCTTTGTTGATATCACTTAAAGTATAAGGAATAGGGGGCTAATGTATAGGACCAAAAGTGTGCAGCGCGTCGAAAACAATAAGACTTCATAGATGCAGTAGCAATATCTTGTTAGAGAAAACGTAGAGACACAAAAATCCATTATTTTGTTGATATCTCTTAAACTATAAGAGATACGGGACTAATGTATAGGAAACTATAAGGCTTCACCGGTCCCGTAGCTCTATTCCGTCAGAGGAGACATAGAAACACAAAAATCTATTATTTCGTTGATATCTTTTAAACTATAAGGGATACGGGGTTAATGTATAGGACCAATAGTGTGCAGCGCGTCGAAAACAATAAGAATTTATAGATGCCGTAGCGATATCCCGTCAGAGAAGACGTAGAGACACAAAAATCCATGTCTTCGTTGATATCTTTTAAAGTATAAGGAATACGTGGCTAATGTATAGGAACAAATGTGTGCAGCGCGTCGAAAACTATAAGGTTTCACCGGTCCCGTAGCTTTATTCCGTCAGAGAAGACGTAGAAACACAAAAATCAATTATTTCGTTGATATCTCTTAATCTATAAGAGATACGGGGCTAATGTATAGGAACAAATGGGTGCAGCGCGTCGAAAACTATAAGGCTTCACCGGACCCGTAGTTCTATTCCATCAGAGAAGACGTAGAGACACAAAAATCCATGTCTTTGTTGATATCACTTAAAGTATAAGGAATAGGGGGTTAATGTATAGGACCAAAAGTGTGCAGCGCGTCAAAAACAATAAAACTTCATAGATGCCGTAGCGATATCCCGTCAGAGAAGACGTAGAGACACAAAAATCCATTATTTCGTTGATATCTCTTAAACTATAAAGGATACGGGGCTAATGAATACGACTAATAGTGTGCAGCGCGTCGAAAACAATAAGACATCATAGATGCAGTAGCGATATCCCGTTAGAGACAACGTAGAAACACAAAAATCTATTATTTTGTTGATATTTCTTTAACTATAAGAGATACGGGGCTAATGTATAGGAAACTATAAGGCCACCGGTCCCGTAGCTCTATTCCGTCAGAGAAGACGTAGAAACACAAAAATCCATTATTTCGTTGATGTCTCTTAAACTATAAAGGATACGGGGCTAATGTATAAGACCAAAAGTGTGCAGCGCGTCGAAAACAATAAGACTTCATAGATGCAGTAGCAATATCTTGTTAGAGAAAACGTAGAAACACAAAAATCAATTATTTCGTTCTTATCTCTTAAACTATAAGAGATACGGGGCTAAGGTATAGGAAACTATAAGGCTTCACCGGTCCCGTAGCTCTATTCCGTCAGAGGAGACATAGAAACACAAAAATTTATTATTTCGTTGATATCTCTTAAACTATAAGGGATACGGGGTTAATGTACAGGACCAATAGTGTGCAGCGCGTCGAAAACAATAAGAATTTATAGATGCCGTAGCGATATCCCGTCAGAGAAGACGTAGAGACACAAAAATCCATGTCTTCGTTGATATCTTTTAAAGTATAAGGAATACGGAACTAATGTATAGGAACAAATGTGTGCAGCGCGTCGAAAACTATAAGGTTTCACCGGTCACGTAGCTTTATTCCGTCAGAGAAGACGTAGAAACACAAAAATCAATTATTTCGTTGATATCTCTTAAACTGTAAGAGATACGGGGCTAATGTATAGGAACAAATGGGTGCAGCGCGTCGAAAACTATAAGGCTTCACTGGATCCGTAGTTCTATTCCATCAGAAAAGACGTAGAGACACAAAAATACATGTCTTTGTTGATGTCTCTTAAACTATAAAGGATACGGGGCTAATGTATAGAACCAAAAGTGTGCAGCGCGTCGAAAACAATAAAACTTCATAGATGCCGTAGCGATATCCCGTCAGAGAAGACGTAGAGACACAAAAATCCATTATTTTGTTGATATCTCTTAAACTATAAGAAATACGGGACTAATGTATAGGAAACTATAAGGCTTCACCGGTCCCGTAGCTCTATTCCGTCATAGGAGACATAGAAACACAAAAATCTATTATTTCGTTGATATCTTTTAAACTATAAGGGATACGGGGTTAATGTATAGGACCAATAGTGTGCAGCGCGTCGAAAACAATAAGAATTTATAGATGCCGTAGCGATATCCCGTCAGAGAAGACGTAGAGACACAAAAATCCATGTCTTCGTTGATATCTTTTAAAGTATAAGGAATACGTGGCTAATGTATAGGAACAAATGTGTGCAGCGCGTCGAAAACTATAAGGTTTCACCGGTCCCGTAGCTTTATTCCGTCAGAGAAGACGTAGAAACACAAAAATAAATTATTTCGTTGATATCTCTTAATCTATAAGAGATACGGGGCTAATGTATAGGAACAAATGGGTGCAGCGCGTCGAAAACTATAAGGCGTCACCGGACCCGTAGTTCTATTCCATCAGAGAAGACGTAGAGACACAAAAATCCATGTCTTTGTTGATATCACTTAAAGTATAAGGAATAGGGGGTTAATGTATAGGACCAAAAGTGTGCAGCGCGTCAAAAACAATAAAACTTCATAGATGCCGTAGCGATATCCCGTCAGAGAAGACGTAGAGACACAAAAATCCATTATTTCGTTGATATCTCTTAAACTATAAAGGATACGGGGCTAATGAATACGACTAATAGTGTGCAGCGCGTCGAAAACAATAAGACATCATAGATGCAGTAGCGATATCCCGTTAGAGACAACGTAAAAACACAAAAATCTATTATTTTGTTGATATTTCTTTAACTATAAGAGATACGGGGCTAATGTATAGGAAACTATAAGGCCACCGGTCCCGTAGCTCTATTCCGTCAGAGAAGACGTAGAAACACAAAAATCCATTATTTCGTTGATGTCTTTTAAACTATAAAAGATACGGGGCTAATGTATAGGACCAAAAGTGTGCAGCGCGTCGAAAACAATAAGACTTCATAGATGCAGTAGCAATATCTTGTTAGAGAAAACGTAGAAACACAAAAATCAATTATTTCGTTCTTATCTCTTAAACTATAAGAGATACGGGGCTAAGGTATAGGAAACTATAAGGCTTCACCGGTCCCGTAGCTCTATTCCGTCAGAGGAGACATAGAAACACAAAAATCCATTATTTCGTTGATGTCTCTTAAACTATAAAGGATACGGGGCTAATGTATAGGACCAAAAGTGTGCAGCGCGTCGAAAACAATAAGACTTCATAGATGCAGTAGCAATATCTTGTTAGAGAAAACGTAGAAACACAAAAATCAATTATTTCGTTGATATCTCTTAAACTGTAAGAGATACGGGGCTAATGTATAGGAACAAATGGGTGCAGCGCGTCGAAAACTATAAGGCTTCACCGGACCCGTAGTTCTATTCCATTAGAAAAAACGTAGAAACACAAAAATACATGTCTTTGTTGATGTCTCTTAAACTATAAAGGATACGGGGCTAATGTATAGGACCAAAAGTGTGCAGCGCGTCGAAAACAATAAGACTTCATAGATGCCGTAGCGATATCCCGTCAGAGAAGACGTAGAGACACAAAAATCCATTATTTTGTTGATATCTCTTAAACTATAAGAGATACGGGGCTAAGGTATAGGAAACTATAAGGCTTCACCGGTCCCGTAGCTCTATTCCGTCAGAGGAGACATAGAAACACAAAAATCTATTATTTCGTTGATACCTCTTAAACTATAAGGGATACGGGGTTAATGTATAGGACCAAAAGTGTGCTGCGCGTCGAAAACAATAAGACTTCATAGATGCCGTAGCGATATCCCGTCAGAGGAAACATGGAAACACAAAAATCTATTATTTTGTTGACATCTTTTAAACTATAAGAAGTACGGGGCTAATGTATAGGACCAATAGTGTGCAGCGCGTCGAAAACAATAAGACTTCATAGATGCCGTAGCGATATCCGGTCAGAGAAGACGTAGAGACACAAAAATCCATGTCTTTGTTGATATCTTTTAATGTATAAGGAATACGGAACTAATGTATAGGAACAAATGTGTGCAGCGCGTCGAAAACTATAAGGTTTCACCGGTCACGTAGCTTTATTCCGTCAGAGAAGACGTAGAAACACAAAAATCAATTATTTCGTTGATATCTCTTAAACTGTAAGAGATACGGGGCTAATGTATAGGAACAAATGGGTGCAGCGCGTCGAAAACTATAAGGCTTCACCGGACCCGTAGTTCTATTCCATTAGAAAAGACGTAGAAACACAAAAATACATGTCTTTGTTGATGTCTCTTAAACTATAAAGGATACGGGGCTAATGTATAGGACCAAAAGTGTGCAGCGCGTCGAAAACAATAAGACTTCATAGATGCCGTAGCGATATCCCGTCAGAGAAGACGTAGAGACACAAAAATCCATTATTTTGTTGATATCTCTTAAACTATAAGAGATACGGGGCTAAGGTATAGGAAACTATAAGGCTTCACCGGTCCCGTAGCTCTATTCCGTCAGAGGAGACATAGAAACACAAAAATCTATTATTTCGTTGATACCTCTTAAACTATAAGGGATACGGGGTTAATGTATAGGACCAAAGTGTGCAGCGCGTCGAAAACAATAAGAATTTATAGATGCCGTAGCGATATCCCGTCAGAGAAGACGTAGAGACACAAAAATCCATGTCTTCGTTGATATCTTTTAAAGTATAAGGAATACGGAACTAATGTATAGGAACAAATGTGTGCAGCGCGTCGAAAACTATAAGGTTTCACCGGTCCCGTAGCTTTATTCCGTCAGAGAAAACGTAGAAACACAAAAATCAATTATTTCGTTGATATCTCTTAAACTGTAAGAGATACGGGGCTAATGTATAGGAACAAATGAGTGCAGCGCGTCGAAAACTATAAGGCTTCACCGGACCCGTAGTTCTATTCCATCAGAAAAGACGTAGAGACACAAAAATACATGTCTTTGTTGATGTCTCTTAAACTATAAAGGATACGGGGCTAATGTATAGGACCAAAAGTGTGCAGCGCGTCGAAAACAATAAGACTTTATAGATGTTGTAGCGATATCCCGTCAGAGAAGACGTAGAGACACAAAAATCCATGTCTTCGTTGATATCTTTTAAAGTATAAGGAATACGGGGCTAATGAATACGACCAATAGTGTGCAGCGCGTCGAAAACAATAAGACATCATAGATGCAGTAGCGATATCCCGTTAGAGACAACGTAGAAACACAAAAATCCATTATTTCGTTGATATTTCTTTAACTATAAGAGATACGGGGCTAATGTATAGGAAACTATAAGGCCACCGGTCCCGTAGCTCTATTCCGTCAAAGAAGACGTAGAAACACAAAAATCCTTTATTTCGTTGATGTCTCTTAAACTATAAAGGATACGGTGCTAATGTATAAGACCAAAAGTGTGCAGCGCGCCGAAAACAATAAGACTTTATAGATGCAGTAGCAATATCTTGTTAGAGAAGACGTAGAAACACAAAAATCAATTATTTCGTTCTTATCTCTTATACTATAAGAGATACGGGGCTAAGGTATAGGAAACTATAAGGCTTCACTGGTCCCGTAGCTCTATTCCGTCAGAGAAGACGTAGAAACACAAAAATCCATTATTTCGTTGATGTCTCTGAAACTATGAAGGATACGGGACTAATGTAGAGTACGAAAGGTTGCGATCGCACCGAGAACTATAAGCGTTACCGGTCCCGTAGCTCTATTCCGTCAGAGGAGACATAGAAAACTAAAATCTATTATTTCGTTGATATCCTTAACTATAGGGATACGGGGTTAATGTATATGACCAAAAGTGTGCGCGCGTCGAAAACAATAAGACTATCATAGATGCCGTAGCGATATCCCGTCAAGAGGAAACACAAAAGTCTATTATTTTGTTGACATCTTTTAAACATAATAGATACGGGGGCTAATGTATAGGACCAATAGGGTGCAGCGCGTCCGAAAACAAAGAAGTTATAGATGCCGTAGCGATATCCCGTCAGAGAAGACGTAGAGACACAAAAATCCATGTCTTGCGTTGATATCTTTTTAAAGTTATAAGGAATACGGAACTAATGTAATAGGAACAAATGTGGTGCAGCGCGTCGAGAACTAATAAGGTTTCACCGGTCCCGTAGCTTTATTCGGTCAGAGAAGACGTAGAAACACAAAAATCAATTATTTCGTTGATATCTCTTAAACTGTAAGAGATACGGGGCTAATGTATAGGAACAAATGGGTGCAGCGAGTCGAAAACTATAAGGCTTCACCGGACCCGTAGTTCTATTCCATCAGAAAAGACGTAGAAACACAAAAATACATGTCTTTGTTGATGTCTCTTAAACTATAAAGGATACGGGGCTAATGTATAGGACCAAAAGTGTGCAGCGCGTCGAAAACAATAAGACTTCAAAGATGCCGTAGCGATATCCCGTCAGAGAAGACGTAGAGACACAAAAATCCATTATTTTGTTGATATCTCTTAAACTATAAGAGATACGGGGCTAAGGTATAGGAAACTATAAGGCTTCACCGGTCCCGTAGCTCTATTCCGTCAGAGGAGACATAGAAACACAAAAATCTATTACTTCGTTAATACCTCTTAAACTATAAGGGATACGGGGCTAATGTATAGGACCAATAGTGTGCAGCGCGTCGAAAACAATAAGAATTTATAGATGCCGTAGCGATATCCCGTCAGAGAAGACGTAGAGACACAAAAATCCATGTCTTCGTTGATATCTTTTAAAGTATAAGGAATACTAAACTAATGTATAGGAACAAATGTGTGCAGCGCGTCGAAAACTATAAGGTTTCACCGGTCCCGTAGCTTTATTCCGTCAGAGAAAACGTAGAAACACAAAAATCAATTATTTCGTTGATATCTCTTAAACTGTAAGAGATACGGGGCTAATGTATAGGAACAAATGAGTGCAGCGCGTCGAAAACTATAAGGCTTCACCGGACCCGTAGTTCTATTCCATCAGAAAAGACGTAGAGACACAAAAATACATGTCTTTGTTGATGTCTCTTAAACTATAAAGGATACGGGGCTAATGTATAGGACCAAAAGTGTGCAGCGCGTCGAAAACAATAAGACTTTATAGATGTTGTAGCGATATCCCGTCAGAGAAGACGTAGAGACACAAAAATCCATGTCTTCGTTGATATCTTTTAAAGTATAAGGAATACGGGACTAATGTATAGGAACAAATGTGTGCAGCGCGTCGAAAACTATAAGGTTTCACCGGTCACGTAGCTTTATTCCGTCAGAGAAGACGTAGAAACACAAAAATCAATTATTTCGTTGATATCTCTTAAACTGTAAGAGATACGGAGCTAATGTATAGGAACAAATGGGTGCAGCGCGTCGAAAACTATAAGGCTTCACTGGATCCGTAGTTCTATTCCATCAGAAAAGACGTAGAGACACAAAAATACATGTCTTTGTTGATGTCTCTTAAACTATAAAGGATACGGGGCTAATGTATAGAACCAAAAGTGTGCAGCGCGTCGAAAACAATAAAACTTCATAGATGCCGTAGCGATATCCCGTCAGAGAAGACGTAGAGACACAAAAATCCATTATTTTGTTGATATCTCTTAAACTATAAGAAATACGGGACTAATGTATAGGAAACTATAAGGCTTCACCGGTCCCGTAGCTCTATTCCGTCATAGGAGACATAGAAACACAAAAATCTATTATTTCGTTGATATCTTTTAAACTATAAGGGATACGGGGTTAATGTATAGGACCAATAGTGTGCAGCGCGTCGAAAACAATAAGAATTTATAGATGCCGTAGCGATATCCCGTCAGAGAAGACGTAGAGACACAAAAATCCATGTCTTCGTTGATATCTTTTAAAGTATAAGGAATACGTGGCTAATGTATAGGAACAAATGTGTGCAGCGCGTCGAAAACTATAAGGTTTCACCGGTCCCGTAGCTTTATTCCGTCAGAGAAGACGTAGAAACACAAAAATAAATTATTTCGTTGATATCTCTTAATCTATAAGAGATACGGGGCTAATGTATAGGAACAAATGGGTGCAGCGCGTCGAAAACTATAAGGCTTCACCGGACCCGTAGTTCTATTCCATCAGAGAAGACGTAGAGACACAAAAATCCATGTCTTTGTTGATATCACTTAAAGTATAAGGAATACGGGGTTAATGTATAGGACCAAAAGTGTGCAGCGCGTCAAAAACAATAAAACTTCATAGATGCCGTAGCGATATCCCGTCAGAGAAGACGTAGAGACACAAAAATCCATTATTTCGTTGATATCTCTTAAACTATAAAGGATACGGGGCTAATGAATACGACTAATAGTGTGCAGCGCGTCGAAAACAATAAGACATCATAGATGCAGTAGCGATATCCCGTTAGAGACAACGTAGAAACACAAAAATCTATTATTTTGTTGATATTTCTTTAACTATAAGAGATACGGGGCTAATGTATAGGAAACTATAAGGCCACCGGTCCCGTAGCTCTATTCCGTCAGAGAAGACGTAGAAACACAAAAATCCATTATTTCGTTGATGTCTCTTAAACTATAAAGGATACGGGGCTAATGTATAGGACCAAAAGTGTGCAGCGCGTCGAAAACAATAAGACTTCATAGATGCAGTAGCAATATCTTGTTAGAGAAAACGTAGAAACACAAAAATCAATTATTTCGTTCTTATCTCTTAAACTATAAGAGATACGGGGCTAAGGTATAGGAAACTATAAGGCTTCACCGGTCCCGTAGCTCTATTCCGTCAGAGGAGACATAGAAACACAAAAATCCATTATTTCGTTGATGTCTCTTAAACTATAAAGGATACGGGGCTAATGTATAGGACCAAAAGTGTGCAGCGCGTCGAAAACAATAAGACTTCATAGATGCAGTAGCAATATCTTGTTAGAGAAAACGTAGAAACACAAAAATCAATTATTTCGTTGATATCTCTTAAACTGTAAGAGATATGGGGCTAATGTATAGGAACAAATGGGTGCAGCGCGTCGAAAACTATAAGGCTTCACCGGACCCGTAGTTCTATTCCATTAGAAAAAACGTAGAAACACAAAAATACATGTCTTTGTTGATGTCTCTTAAACTATAAAGGATACGGGGCTAATGTATAGGACCAAAAGTGTGCAGCGCGTCGAAAACAATAAGACTTCATAGATGCCGTAGCGATATCCCGTCAGAGAAGACGTAGAGACACAAAAATCCATTATTTTGTTGATATCTCTTAAACTATAAGAGATACGGGGCTAAGGTATAGGAAACTATAAGGCTTCACCGGTCCCGTAGCTCTATTCCGTCAGAGGAGACATAGAAACACAAAAATCTATTACTTCGTTAATACCTCTTAAACTATAAGGGATACGGGGTTAATGTATAGGACCAAAAGTGTGCAGCGCGTCGAAAACAATAAAACTTCATAGATGCCGTAGCGATATCCCGTCAGAGAAGACGTAGAGACACAAAAATCCATTATTTCGTTGATGTCTCTTAAACTATAAAGGATACGGGGCTAATGTATAGGACCAAAAGTGTGCAGCGCGTCGAAAACAATAAGACTTCACAGATGCAGTAGCAATATCTTGTTAGAGAAAACGTAGAAACACAAAAATCAATTATTTCGTTCTTATTTCTTAAACTATAAGAGATACGGGGCTAATGTATAGGAAACTATAAGGCCACCGGTCCCATAGCTCTATTCCGTCAGAGAAGACGTAGAAACACAAAAATCCATTATTTCGTTAATGTCTCTTAAACTATAAAGGATACGGGGCTAATGTATAAGACCAAAAGTGTGCAGCGCGTCGAAAACAATAAGACTTCATAGATGCAGTAGCAATATCTTGTTAGAGAAAACGTAGAAACACAAAAATCAATTATTTCGTTCTTATCTCTTAAACTATAAGAGATACGGGGCTAAGGTATAGGAAACTATAAGGCTTCACCGGTCCCGTAGCTCTATTCCGTCAGAGGAGACATAGAAACACAAAAATCTATTATTTCGTTGATATCTCTTAAACTATAAGGGATACGGGGTTAATGTATAGGACCAAAAGTGTGCTGCGCGTCGAAAACAATAAGACTTCATAGATGCCGTAGCAATATCCCGTCAGAGGAAACATGGAAACACAAAAATCTATTATTTTGTTGACATCTTTTAAACTATAAGAGGTACGGGGCTAATGTATAGGACCAATAGTGTGCAGCGCGTCGAAAACAATAAGAATTTATAGATGCCGTAGCGATATCCCGTCAGAGAAAACGTAGAGACACAAAAATCCATGTCTTCGTTGATATCTTTTAAAGTATAAGGAATACGGGGCTAATGAATACGACCAATAGTGTGCAGCGCGTCGAAAACAATAAGACTTTATAGATGCCGTAGCGATATCCCGTCAGAGAAAACGTAGAGACACAAAAATCCATTATTTCGTTGATATCTCTTAAACTATAAAGGATACGGGGCTAATGAATACGACTAATAGTGTGCAGCGCGTCGAAAACAATAAGACATCATAGATGCAGTAGCGATATCCCGTTAGAGACAACGTAGAAATACAAAAATCTATTATTTTGTTGATATTTCTTTAACTATAAGAGATACGGGGCTAATGTATAGGAAACTATAAGGCCACCGGTCCCATAGCTCTATTCCGTCAGAGAAGACGTAGAAACACAAAAATCCATTATTTCGTTGATGTCTCTTAAACTATAAAGGATACGGGGCTAATGTATAAGACCAAAAGTGTGCAGCGCGTCGAAAACAATAAGACTTCATAGATGCAGTAGCAATATCTTGTTAGAGAAAACGTAGAAACACAAAAATCAATTATTTCGTTCTTATCTCTTAAACTATAAGAGATACGGGGCTAAGGTATAGGAAACTATAAGGCTTCACCGGTCCCGTAGCTCTATTCCGTCAGAGGAGACATAGAAACACAAAAATTTATTATTTCGTTGATATCTCTTAAACTATAAGGGATACGGGGTTAATGTACAGGACCAATAGTGTGCAGCGCGTCGAAAACAATAAGAATTTATAGATGCCGTAGCGATATCCCGTCAGAGAAGACGTAGAGACACAAAAATCCATGTCTTCGTTGATATCTTTTAAAGTATAAGGAATACGGAACTAATGTATAGGAACAAATGTGTGCAGCGCGTCGAAAACTATAAGGTTTCACCGGTCACGTAGCTTTATTCCGTCAGAGAAGACGTAGAAACACAAAAATCAATTATTTCGTTGATATCTCTTAAACTGTAAGAGATACGGAGCTAATGTATAGGAACAAATGGGTGCAGCGCGTCGAAAACTATAAGGCTTCACTGGATCCGTAGTTCTATTCCATCAGAAAAGACGTAGAGACACAAAAATACATGTCTTTGTTGATGTCTCTTAAACTATAAAGGATACGGGGCTAATGTATAGAACCAAAAGTGTGCAGCGCGTCGAAAACAATAAACTTCATAGATGCCGTAGCGATATCCCGTCAGAGAAGACGTAGAGACACAAAAATCCATTATTTTGTTGATATCTCTTAAACTATAAGAAATACGGGACTAATGTATAGGAAACTATAAGGCTTCACCGGTCCCGTAGCTCTATTCCGTCATAGGAGACATAGAAACACAAAAATCTATTATTTCGTTGATATCTTTTAAACTATAAGGGATACGGGGTTAATGTATAGGACCAATAGTGTGCAGCGCGTCGAAAACAATAAGAATTTATAGATGCCGTAGCGATATCCCGTCAGAGAAGACGTAGAGACACAAAAATCCATGTCTTCGTTGATATCTTTTAAAGTATAAGGAATACGTGGCTAATGTATAGGAACAAATGTGTGCAGCGCGTCGAAAACTATAAGGTTTCACCGGTCCCGTAGCTTTATTCCGTCAGAGAAGACGTAGAAACACAAAAATAAATTATTTCGTTGATATCTCTTAATCTATAAGAGATACGGGGCTAATGTATAGGAACAAATGGGTGCAGCGCGTCGAAAACTATAAGGCTTCACCGGACCCGTAGTTCTATTCCATCAGAGAAGACGTAGAGACACAAAAATCCATGTCTTTGTTGATATCACTTAAAGTATAAGGAATAGGGGGTTAATGTATAGGACCAAAAGTGTGCAGCGCGTCAAAAACAATAAAACTTCATAGATGCCGTAGCGATATCCCGTCAGAGAAGACGTAGAGACACAAAAATCCATTATTTCTTTGATATCTCTTAAACTATAAAGGATACGGGGCTAATGAATACGACTAATAGTGTGCAGCGCGTCGAAAACAATAAGACATCATAGATGCAGTAGCGATATCCCGTTAGAGACAACGTAAAAACACAAAAATCTATTATTTTGTTGATATTTCTTTAACTATAAGAGATACGGGGCTAATGTATAGGAAACTATAAGGCCACCGGTCCCGTAGCTCTATTCCGTCAGAGAAGACGTAGAAACACAAAAATCCATTATTTCGTTGATGTCTTTAAACTATAAAGATACGGGGCTAATGTATAGGACCAAAAGTGTGCAGTCGCGTCGAAAACAATAAGACTTCATAGATGCAGTAGCAATATCTTGTTAGAGAAAACGTAGAAACACAAAAATCAATTATTTCGTTCTTATCTCTTAAACTATAAGAGATACGGGGCTAAGGTATAGGAAACTATAAGGCTTCACCGGTCCCGTAGCTCTATTCCGTCAGAGGAGACATAGAAACACAAAAATCCATTATTCGTTGATGTCTCTTAAACTATAAAGGATACGGGGCTAATGTATAGGACCAAAAGTGTGCAGCGCGTCGAAAACAATAAGACTTCATAGATGCAGTAGCAATATCTTGTTAGAGAAAACGTAGAAACACAAAAATCAATTATTTCGTTGATATCTCTTAAACTGTAAGAGATACGGGGCTAATGTATAGGAACAAATGGGTGCAGCGCGTCGAAAACTATAAGGCTTCACCGGACCCGTAGTTCTATTCCATTAGAAAAACGTAGAAACACAAAAATACATGTCTTTGTTGATGTCTCTTAAACTATAAAGGATACGGGGCTAATGTATAGGACCAAAAGTGTGCAGCGCGTCGAAAACAATAAGACTTCATAGATGCCGTAGCGATATCCCGTCAGAGAAGACGTAGAGACACAAAAATCCATTATTTTGTTGATATCTCTTAAACTATAAGAGATACGGGGCTAAGGTATAGGAAAACTATAAGGCTTCACCGGTCCCGTAGCTCTATTCCGTCAGAGGAGACATAGAAACACAAAAATCTATTATTATTTCGTTGATATCTCTTAAACTATAAGGGATACGGGGTAATGTATAGGACCAAAAGTGTGCAGCGCGTCGAAAACAATAAGACTTCATAGATGCCGTAGCGATATCCCGTCAGAGAAGACGTAGAAACACAAAAATCTATTATTTTGTTGATATCTCTTAAACTATAAGAGATACGGGGCTAATGTATAGGACCAATAGTGTGCAGCGCGTCGAAAACAATAAGACTTCATAGATGCCGTAGCGATATCCGTCAGAGAAGAGAGTAGAGACACAAAAAATCCATTATTTGTTGATATTTTAAACTATAAAGGATACGGGGCTAATGTATAGGACAAATGTGTGCAGCGCGTCGAAAACTAAAGGTTTCACGGACACATAGATCGATCCGTCAGAGACGACGTAGAAACACAAAATCAAATTATTTCGTTGATATCTCTTAAACTGTAAGAGATACGGGGCTAATGTATAGGAACAAATGGGTGCAGCGCGTCGAAAACTATAAGCTTCACCGGACCCGTAGTTCTATTCCATTAGAAAAACGTAGAAACACAAAAATACATGTCCTTTGTTGATGTCTCTTAAACTATAAAGGATACGGGGCTAATGTATAGGACCAAAAGTGTGCAGCGCGCGCCGAAAACAATAAGACTTCATAGATGGAGTAGCAATATCTTGTTAGAGAAGACGTAAAAACACAAAAATCAATTATTTCGGTCTTATCTCTTATACTATAAGAGATACGGGGGCTAAGGTATAGGAAACTATAAGGCTTTCACTGGTCCCGTAGCTCTATTCCGTCAGAGAAGACGTAGAAACACAAAAATCCATTATTTCGTTCCTATCTCTTAAACTATAAGAGATACGGGGGCTAATGTATAGGACCAATAGTGTGCAGCGCGTCGAAACAATAAGAATTTATAGATGCCCGTAGCGATATCCAGTCATGAGAAGACGTAGAGACACAAAAAATCCATGTCTTCGTTGATATCTTTTAAAGTATAAGGAATACTAAACTTAATGTATAGGAACAAATGTGTGCAGCGCGTCGAAAACTATAAGGTTCACCGTTCCGTAGCTTATTCCGTCAGAGAAACGTATGAAACACAAAATCAATTATTTCGTTGATATCTCTTAAACTGTAAGAGATACGGGGCTAATGTATAGGAACAAATGAGTGCAGCGCGTCGAAAAACTATAAGGCTTCACCGGACCCGTAGTTCTATTCCATCAGAAAAGACGTAGAGAACACAAAAATACATGTCTTTGTTGATGTCTCTTAAACTATAAAGGATACGGGGCTAATGTATAGGACCAAAAGTGTGCAGCGCGTCGAAAACAATAAGACTTCATAGATGCCGTAGCGATATCCCGTCAGAGAAGACGTAGAGACACAAAAATCCATTATTTTGTTGATATCTTTTAAACTATAAAGGATACGGGGCTAATGAATACGACTAATAGTGTGCAGCGCGTCGAAAACAATAAGACATCATAGATGCAGTAGCGATATCCCGTTAGAGACAACGTAGAAACACAAAAATCTATTATTTTGTTGATATCTCTTAAACTATAAGAGATACGGGGCTAATGTATAGGAAACTATAAGGCTTCACCGGTCCCGTAGCTCTATTCCGTCAGAGAAGACGTAGAAACACAAAAATCCATTATTTCGTTGATGTCTCTTAAACTATAAAGGATACGGGGCTAATGTATAGGACCAAAAGTGTGCAGCGCGTCGAAAACAATAAGACTTCATAGATGCCGTAGCGATATCCCGTCAGAGAAGACGTAGAGACACAAAAATCCATGTCTTCGTTGATATCTTTTAAAGTATAAGGAATACGGAACTAATGTATAGGAACAAATGTGTGCAGCGCGTCGAAAACTATAAGGTTTCACCGGTCACGTAGCTTTATTCCGTCAGAGAAGACGTAGAAACACAAAAATCAATTATTTCGTTGATATCTCTTAAACTGTAAGAGATACGGGGCTAATGTATAGGAACAAATGGGTGCAGCGCGTCGAAAACTATAAGGCTTCACTGGATCCGTAGTTCTATTCCATCAGAAAAGACGTAGAGACACAAAAATACATGTCTTTGTTGATGTCTCTTAAACTATAAAGGATACGGGGCTAATGTATAGAACCAAAAGTGTGCAGCGCGTCGAAAACAATAAAACTTCATAGATGCCGTAGCGATATCCCGTCAGAGAAGACGTAGAGACACAAAAATCCATTATTTTGTTGATATCTCTTAAACTATAAGAAATACGGGACTAATGTATAGGAAACTATAAGGCTTCACCGGTCCCGTAGCTCTATTCCGTCAGAGGAGACATAGAAACACAAAAATCTATTATTTCGTTGATGTCTCTTAAACTATAAAGGATACGGGGCTAATGTATAGGACCAAAAGTGTGCAGCGCGTCGAAAACAATAAGACTTCATAGATGCAGTAGCAATATCTTGTTAGAGAAAACGTAGAAACACAAAAATCAATTATTTCGTTGATATCTCTTAAACTGTAAGAGATACGGGGCTAATGTATAGGAACAAATGGGTGCAGCGCGTCGAAAACTATAAGGCTTCACCGGACCCGTAGTTCTATTCCATTAGAAAAAACGTAGAAACACAAAAATACATGTCTTTGTTGATGTCTCTTAAACTATAAAGGATACGGGGCTAATGTATAGGACCAAAAGTGTGCAGCGCGTCGAAAACAATAAGACTTCATAGATGCCGTAGCGATATCCCGTCAGAGAAGACGTAGAGACACAAAAATCCATTATTTTGTTGATATCTCTTAAACTATAAGAGATACGGGGCTAAGGTATAGGAAACTATAAGGCTTCACCGGTCCCGTAGCTCTATTCCGTCAGAGGAGACATAGAAACACAAAAATCTATTATTTCGTTGATACCTCTTAAACTATAAAGGATACGGGGTTAATGTATAGGACCAAAAGTGTTGCAGCGCGTCGAAAACAATAAGACTTCATAGATGCCGTAGCGATATCCGTCAGAGGAAACGTAGAAACACAAAAATCTATTATTTGTTGACATCTTTAAACTATAAAGAAGTACGGGGCTAATGTATAGGACCAAAAGTGTGCAGCGCGTCGAAAACAATAAGACTTCATAGATGCCCGTAGCGATATCCGGTCAGAGAAAGACGTAGAGACACAAAAATCCATTGTCTTTGTTGATATCTTTTAATGATAAGAGAATACGGAACTAATGTATAGAACAAATGTGTGCGCGCGTCGAAAACTATAAGGTTCACGGTCTCACTAGCTCTATTCCGTCGAGAAGGACGTAGTAGAAACAACAAAAATCAATATTTCGTTGATATCTCTTAAACTGTAAGAGATACGGGGCTAATGTATAGGAACAAATGGGTGCAGCGCGTCGAAAACTATAAGGCTTCACCGGACCCGTAGTTCTATTCCAGAGAAGACGTAGAAACACAAAAATCCATTATTTCGTTGATGTCTCTTAAACTATAAAGGATACGGGGCTAATGTATAAGACCAAAAGTGTGCAGCGCGCCGAAAACAATAAGACTTCATAGATGGAGTAGCAATATCTTGTTAGAGAAGACGTAAAAACACAAAAATCAATTATTTCGTTCTTATCTCTTATACTATAAGAGATACGGGGCTAAGGTATAGGAAACTATAAGGCTTCACTGGTCCCGTAGCTCTATTCCGTCAGAGAAGACGTAGAAACACAAAAATCCATTATTTCGTTCCTATCTCTTAAACTATAAGAGATACGGGGCTAATGTATAGGACCAATAGTGTGCAGCGCGTCGAAAACAATAAGAATTTATAGATGCCGTAGCGATATCCCGTCAGAGAAGACGTAGAGACACAAAAATCCATGTCTTCGTTGATATCTTTTAAAGTATAAGGAATACTAAACTAATGTATAGGAACAAATGTGTGCAGCGCGTCGAAAACTATAAGGTTTCATACGGTCCCGTAGCTTTATTCCGTCAGAGAA
>JASTWR010002290.1:0-12500 GCA_030770355.1 Harpagoxenus sublaevis
GACACTTATAAAGTCGACGGAAAGTCGACTTCTAAATAGTCGACTTATAAAAGTCGACTTCTATAACAGTCATTTTTATTTTATAATTAACGCTTTGCAGAACCTCTGCAGCGCCTCGTTGGCATTGCCGAATGTGCTTGGCTTAGTGCTCCGTGTTGGTCACGTTTTCGAAGAAATTAACACTCAAAAATAAGATTACAGTTTTGTTATACGTGTGGCAGGGCCGGATTATAACCTGTTATCCAAGAATCCACGTATCCATCGAAAAGTGTCGACCGCCAAGGCACTAGTAAGCCACACGTGGCTTGGCGGGCGACACTTTTCGATGAATACTTGGATTCTTGGATAACGGGTTATAATCCGGCCCTCGACACACATAACGAGAACTGTAATCTCATTTTGAGTGTTAATTTCTTCGGAAACGTGACAAGAGCTTGTCCCTGCTATTTGTGGCCCGAATTCTATGCATATAACATAAAAAGGTGAGGTTGACGAAAGTTGACTAAAACCTGACGTTCAAAGCTGACGGGAAGTCGGCTTTTCATCATGACGGAAAGTCGGGTTTTCGTCAATGACGGGAAGTCGGCGGTTGTTTTGAGACATTCGCCGACTTCAAGTCGACTTGAAGTCGAATTTTGTCCTTAAAAAGTCGACTTAAAGGGTTCGGCTCATGCGGCAACTTCACGCGCGACATAATTCGTTGTTTTCCATACTTGCCACACAAAATGTGCATATTAAACCACTATTAAATTATATGCGGAATAATTAAAATATTATTATTTATGATTTGATAGCACATTTTGATCGAATTGCAAATACTGTTACATAGAAGCTCTGATAAAATTAAAAACTTTTAATCATTCAATTTTTTTTTGCTATTTCTTGTTTTATCATTACATTTATCTTAAGTTTTAGTATTTTATTAACATCTTGAAATGTGTACTTACTCATGTTGACTCTGGTTTATCAAGTCAGGATGTATTTTTAAATGTTGTTTTAACGGCAAATAATCTTTTAAATAAGATATTATTTTACCACATTTATTACATTTTGCCTCTATTTGTGGTAAGTCCAAGTAATATTGCCGTAGATTGTCAGGTATTGTGCGGCCTTTATCGTAAACATGTCATGTATTTTTAGTAAGTGTGCTCTTAATGCTCTTGTCATGTTACCTTCCTTAGATACCCGAATTTCTTCTGCGCAAATCTTGCACTTTGCGAGCAAACGTCTTATTGATAATCGTTCGAAATGATCCCATATTTCGTTACGTTTTAGCCGTTTTGGTAAGTCCATTTTATACCGTCCTGTGTTATAGTGTGTCTGATACTAAATGTAGTTCAGAATTCGCCCTAACAAGCGTTTTAAAAAACTGTTCACAAAGGTCGAAGAAAGAGGTGTGGTTAATATTTATTGGGCTGTTTGTAAATATAGGATATATAATTTGAATTTGTCTAACTACCAATTATACAGCGCTGTATCTTTTTTTATTTTATTACCAATTCTAAACTTATATGCTAAAATTAACACACTCAATGCTTTATACGCATGACAATATAGCAAAGTTAAGGAGATTCAAGTGCTACAATAAAAGATGCAGCCGGCCTCAAAATTTTAATATATTGTTCTGCAATGCAAAATAGAATTATGTGAATTTTTGAGAAATTTTCATAGTCACGTTTTGAGAAAAATCGACTCAAAAAATTTTACCTTTTAGCATATAAGTTCTTATGGGAAATGACATAGTTGCCAACTTCAGAATGAAATAATGCAAGAAAGAATGCAAATGATAAGAAAAGAGAAATATGCACATTTTACTACTTAATGTAATTTACAAATAAATGAGTGAAGAGAAAGGAGTAAGTTATATCGCACATTTCGTAGAAAATCTAATTATTAAAAATTAAATTGCCTGATTTTTCGTCTGCTAGAAATAACGCAAACAAATGATGCCAACAGCGCAAACGAGTATAGTAAAGGTTTATACGGCGGGGTACTTGAATAGAAGTTACTCAAAAACTTCCTTTAGATCTGTACTGTTTATCCGTCATTTTTTAGTTAACGCTTGAGAGAAGTGAGAAGCAGTAGCACGCAACTATACGCGGTGAGAATTCCAACATTGCCAACCCAATATTTCGAACGTTAGCGCTGTTTGCAAAGTTTTACTTGAAATCCCGCGTCCCACTACTCCCCCGATGATGGGCTCGAACCTCCTTTAGTTAGATACCTTGTTTACGCGGCGGCGTAAACAAGGTAATATCAGAGAGAAACCTGAGAGCGGCCGTCCCTTTGTTCTTGCGGCAGAGAGAAACCTGAGAGCGGCCATCCCTTTGTTCTTGCGGTGGAACGCATTTTCCGACGCGCCGCCTGAAGAAGTGCGACTAAACTACGCTCGTCACGGTCGGTAACGCTACATGGGTGCGTGTCCGTGCTATGGTTGGTGTCCAAACTACTGAAAATCGATAAGGTGAATGAGTCAGACAAGGACCGACAAACAATCGCTCCGTCCTTGTCTCACGTATCACGTTACGGTAGGCGAGCTAGCAGCGGCGAAGCCGAAATTTCCTTTTACCCGACTCGCTCAGTCTTGCTTCTCTTACGCGCTGCGTTTCCGTTCAACTTCAAAAATTAATATCTCTGGTTATATTTGTCGTAGAAAAATCTGTAAAAAAGCATTTTAAAGCTAAAGAAACAATCTTTTTGAAAAAAGTAGTTTAAGTTACAAGAACATGCAAATTCCAATTGTTATAAGCAATTGAAATGTTTTAATTAATTTTTTTACTAAAAAGTGCATTCTTAAAAATTTTTTAAATAATGCTATTTTATTCTCTACTTCATTCTGAAAGTACACATATTTTTTATTTTATGAAGAAACGATGGATTCTATCTTTTTATATAATTTCAATGACTGAGATGCCGCGCCGTGCTTGCGTCTCTGGCTCGACCAAACGTGGCACGGCACATCGATTTCTTCGGAAATTTCTTGTATGTACATACAGCTTATTAATAATATAATATATAATGTTGAATATAATCAAAATTATACAAATCACATTTTTGTTATGAATATTACATTTGAACAATTGTGTAGTATTCTGGTAAGTAAATTGTTTGTTTTACTGTACAGCGCTGTATAATTTAATCGTTAATTTTTTTTCTGTTTTGAATTGCCGGGATTTTCTGTAATAAATGTTATGCTCCAATTTATCTTATCGGGAAATTTATAAAGTTATATAAAGTACAGTGTAAATTTCAATTTTGTTGAACTCACGCAGAAGATGAAAAAATAATAGCGTGGTTACTTACAGACTTGTAGAGCGCCAAAAGTCTGGGTCTAATAGGAATTGTCCGATAAGAAAATTTAGAGCACAATATCCATTGCAGAAAATCCCAGCAGTTTAAAACAAAAAAGAAAATTAACGGTCAAATTATACACTGCAGTAACAAAATTTACTTTATCATCAGAAACAATGCACAATTTTTAAAATGTAATATTCATAACAAAAAAGTAATTTGTATAATTTTAATTATATTCAATTATAAATTATGTTATTACATTATATTGTATATTATGTCATTCATATTGTACATACTTCCTACAAGAGATTTCCGAAGAAATCGATGTGCCCTCTGCTATTTGATCGAGCCAGAGCCACAAGCACAGTGCGGCACAACGCGGTGCAGCCTCAGTCATTAAAATTATATAAAAAATAGAATCTATCGTTTCTTTATAAAATAAAAAAATATGTATATACTATCAGAATATAATAAAGAATAAGATAGCATTATTTTAAAAAATTTTTAAATGTATTTTTTAATAAAAAATTAATTAAACATTTTAATTGCTTATAACAATTGGAATTTGTAATTTATTGCAACTTAAAACTATTTTTTTTCGAAAATATAGTCTTCTTAGCTTTAAATCCTTAGCCTAATTTTTTAAAAGTCTCTCTACGACAAATATAACCAGTGATATTAATTTTTGAAGTTGACTTCTTCATTTTTCACGAAAATTGTATTGCTTATAACTTGCAAAAAAAATATTTTGGACGAATAAAAATTATGTACCTGTTATTTTATGTATATGTCATGTAAATGAAGTTTTGCAATCAATTTAAAAAATACGAGGTCATTTCTCGTTCGATTTGACGTGGAATATTGCCCATATATATATATATATGCAGTATAATAAATTAATATAATATATATAAAAAATGTATTTTTTTAAGAATATAGTAAGATAAGTGGGGATATCTATAGCGGTCCCCAAACAAAACTAATTTGGATTAGGGACAAGGTGAAGGTTTAATAATTGATGACATTATCTGTGGAGATGTCCATATCTTTCTAGCTCTTACTTGCCTCATTGCTGAAATATCATTAAAAAACGTGTTTTTCACATTTCATTTTTTTCTCTCCCCCTATTATAGATATCAAGTATCATAAATTATTTTAAGACATTATGAAACACGTTTTTCTTTAGAATTTTCCACGCCAAAACTCGACTTGGGAAGATAGTCTTTTATGTAACATATATACATTTTCTAAATTTTTTCCAAGGGTGCTTCTCTTAAGGAGTGTGCAAAAAAATTTCTTGAATATTTTAAACAATTCTGCAAGTCAAGTTTTGGCGTGGAAAATTCTAAAGAAAAACATGTTTCATAATGTCTTAAAATGATTTATGATACTTGATATCTATAATAGGGGCAGAGAAAAAAATGAAATGTGAAAAACACGTTTCTTAATGATATTCCAGCAATGAGGCAAGAAAAAGCTAAATATGGAATTTTCCACAGATAATGTTATCAATTATTAAACCTTCACCTTGTCCCTAATCCAAATTAGTTTTGTTTGGGGGCCGCTATAGAGATCCCAACTTATCTTACTATATCCTTAAAAAAATACATTTTTTATATATATTATATTAATTTATTATACTGCATATATATATATGGGCAATATTCCACGTCAAATCGAACGAGAAATGACCTCGTATTTTTTAAATTGATTGCAAAACTTCATTTACATGACATATACATAAAATAAGCAGATACATAATTTTTATTCGTCCAAAATATTTTTTTTGCAAGTTATAAGCAATACAATTTTCGTGAAAAATGAAGAAGTCAACTTCAAAAATTAATATCACTGGTTATATTTGTCGTAGAGAGACCTTTAAAAAATTAAGCTAAGGATTTAAAGCTAAGAAGACTATCTTTTCGAAAAAAAATAGTTTTAAGTTACAATAAATTACAAATTCCAATTGTTATAAGCAATTAAA
Source organism: Harpagoxenus sublaevis (assembly GCA_030770355.1). Lineage (NCBI taxonomy): Eukaryota > Metazoa > Arthropoda > Insecta > Hymenoptera > Formicidae > Harpagoxenus > Harpagoxenus sublaevis. The sequence goes on from JASTWR010002290.1 coordinate 5,279, forward strand.
ATGTTTAATTAATTTTTTATTAAAAAATACATTTAAAAATTTTTTAAAATAATGCTATCTTATTCTTTATTTTATTCTGATAGTATATACATATTTTTTTATTTTATAAAGAAACGATAGATTCTATTTTTTATATAATTTTAATGACTGAGGCTGCACCGCGTTGTGCCGCACTGTGCTTGTGGCTCTGGCTCGATCAAATAGCAGAGGGCACATCGATTTCTTCGGAAATTTCTTGTAGGAAGAATGTACAATATGAATGACATAATATACAATATAATGTAATAACATAATTTATAATTGAATATAATTAAAATTATACAAATTACATTTTTGTTATGAATATTACATTTTAAAAATTGGGCATTGTTTCTGATGTTAAAGTAAATTTTGTTACTGCAGTGTATAATTTGACCGTTAATTTTCTTTTTTGTTTTAAATTGCTGGGATTTTCTGCAATGGATATTGTGCTCTAAATTTTCTTATCGGACAATTCCTATTAGACCCAGACTTTTGGCGCTCTACAAGTCTGTAAGTAACCACGCTATTATTTTTTCATCTTCTGCGTGGAGTTCAACAAAATTGAAATTTACACTGTACTTTATATAACTTTATAAATTTCCCGATAAGAAAAATTGGAGCATAACATTTATTACGGAAAATCCCGGCAATTCAAAACAGAAAAGAAAATTAACGATTAAATTATACAGCGCTGTACGGTAAAACAAAACAATTTACTTTACCAGAATACTACACAATTGTTCAAATGTAATATTCATAACAAAAATGTGATTTGTATGATTTTGATTATATTCAACATTATATATTATATTATTAATAAGCTGTATGTACATACAAGAGATTTCCGAAGCGATGTGCCGTGCCACGTTTGGTCGAGCCAGAGACGCAAGCACGGCATCTCAGTCATTAAAATTATATAAAAAGATAGAATCCATCGTTTCTTCATAAAATAAAAAATATGTGTACTTTCAGAATGGGTAATTATGCAGTAATACGGACCACCCTCCAATGACCTTGACCTTGACATATGTTGTCAAGGTCACCCTCCTGAGTGACCTTCAGAAGTTTTTAGCCGGCGGTCGTTATTCGTTAAAAAGTTATTAACAAAAAAAGTTTGACAAATATAGCAGTTATTTTAAGTATTGAAAGGCATAAACGACCTTGACCTTGACATATGTTGTCAAGATCACCGTCTTGAGCAACCTTCAGAACGTTTTAGCTGGCGGTCATTGTTTATTAAAAAGTTATAAACAAAAAAAGTTTAGTGGGGAAAATTATTTAAAGCAGTGAATTGTTGGTATATTGAAAGGAAAGTTATTTAAAGCAAAGAATAGTTGGTATATTGAAAAGTATATACACAATTTTATGTATTAGAAAGCGTGAATACAAATATTCTCTACTTTAATCATGGCAAAAGCATGTTAAAGCTTTGTTAAAGCAAATAATAATTGGTTATTGACAAAACCTACAGGTTAGTGACGCGCTTTACAAGTATGTGCTTTTTAAGTTGAAGCGACCTATATAGGTTAGATGACGCGCTTTAAAAGTATTTAACTGTTTAAAGCGCGTCACTAACCAATAATAAAGTATTCTCTGCTTTAACAAAAACTTCAATGTATCAACAATTTACTGCTTTAAATGTTGTGTTTTGGTAACTTTTTTTGTTAATAACTTTTTAACGAATAACGACCGCCGGCTAAAAACTTCTGAAGGTCACTCAGGAGGGTGACCTTGACAACATATGTCAAGGTCAAGGTCATTGAAGGGTGGTCCGTATTACTGCATAATTACCTCAGAATGAGAAGTAGAGAATAAGATAGCATTATTTAAAAAATTTTTAAGAATGCACTTTTTAGTAAAAAAAATTAATTAAACATTTTAATTGCTTATAACAATTGGAATTTGCATGTTCTTGTAACTTAAACTATTTTTTTCAAAAAGATTGTCTCCTTAGCTTTAAAATGCTTTTTTAAAGATTTTTCTACGACAAATATAACCAGAGATATTAATTTTTGAAGTTGAACGGAACGCAGGGCGTAAGAGAAGCAAGACTGAGCGAGTCAAATAAAAGGAAATTTCGGCTTCGCCGCTGCTAGCTTGCCTACCGTAACGTGATACATGAGACAAGGACGGAGCAATTGTTGTCGGTCCTTGTCTGACTCATTCACCTTATCGATTTTCAGTAGTTTGGACACCAACCATAGTACGGACACGCACCCATGTACCGTTACCGACCGTGACGAGCGTAGTTTGGTTCCACTAGAGTCCTATATTATCAGAGACGCGCAATCCTTACCCCCACCTAGAGTCCTATACCCCCACCATGGTTCCCGAAAACCCCGCAGCTGATTGCTTGTAAACATGTGTACATTGATACTTTGCACACGGACACCACGCGGATGCACACGGAATCAGCTGCGGGGTTTACAGTCTCGGTTTTGATTGGTGCCGCGGTCAGCCAATCAGCAAGCGTGCCGTCAATGCCGCTTCTCTGATAATATAGGACTCTAGGGCCGGTATTCATAGTCGGATCTTATTTCAAGACCATCTAAAGTAATGTCTTAAGACGCTAATACGGCTCTGTGATTGGTCCATGACATCTTAAGATTGAACTTAAGACGATCTTAAATATAAGAACCGACTATGAATACCGGCCTAGGTTCCACTTCTTCAGGCGGCGCGTCGAAAAATGCGTCCACCGCAAGAACAAAGGGATGGCCGCTCTCAGGTTTCTCTCTGGTAATATATGAAATCTATCAATCTTGAGACGGTCTGGTATTTCATAAGCAGACTTGATCAAGATCGTCTTAAGGGGATCCTAAAGCGAAGGCCAAACTCCGACGATGTCGCTGTTTTACCAACAAAATTACCGACAACCCTACAAATTTTCGCACAGCTCCAGCTTTTTAGAATAGATACACCGCCAAGGTTAGAGTTGACAAGTCGTGAAAACATCAGCTTTATACACAAATTTGGTAGCTTTCATGCACGATGCAACAACAGAGCCGCGTCCGTTGGAGTGTCTACTTTAATTCTGCAAAAAGAATTATAATTCTATACAGCCAATAAAAAGTTGGAGCTCTGCGAAATCATGGAAATCTCGAGCGTATACAGACCAAAAATTTTCCGTAAGCTCCAGATTTTTATTGGCTGTATAGAATTATAATTCCTTTTGCAGAATTAAAGTAGACACTCCAACGGACGCGGCGTGTTGTTTGCATTGTGCATGAAAGCTACCAAATTTGTGTATAAAGTTGATGTTTTCACGACTTGTCAACTCTAACCTTGGCGGTGTATCCACCCTAAACGTAAATATAAATGTCATTATACTTTCTTTCTTCCTCTGCGTAAAATCGATCACAGCCGTATCCGTTTGCGTTTATTCTTTAATTCTGGAGAAGGATTTATCATTCCATGCAGTCAAAAAAAACCTGGAGCTTACCAAAAATTTGTCAATTTGTCGGTAATTTTGACGGTAAAACAGCGACATCGTCGGCAGTGACAGGCGAACTCCAACGATGTCAATAATTTCAATCGTCTAAGTTACCGACCGATACAGATCTGTCCTTGTCTAACGAGTATCTATACGATATATCTATTCTCTTCAGATCAAGGATAGACAAGGTTATAGGTTATATAATCTTTTAAGCAGCATATCTTTTTTGTTACGTGTCTGAGCCTAATTCTAACTACGGTATGTTCTTTCTTCATGTTATCCGTTGTCCAGGCTGGTCTCATTTTGTAACAACAAATTGTAGAATGTTTATATGAAGCAAATGTTGTCATGACTTGGCGTGAAAGTAGGTAACAAAAATCTGTATTTCTGAAATTATTTTTGTTCTCGGCATAAAATCGACCAGCGTGGACATCATTAGTGCATATACTTTAACTTCTGAAAAGGATTTTTCATTCTGTAAAGCCAATAAAAAGATATGTTACTTCAAAAGAGACTCGCGAAGACTCGCGTTCTATTGGTAATACAGACTGGTGCAGGATCCCCATAAGGGGATCCTGCAGTCGTCTATAGAACTCTGTTTTACCCTTTTTTTTTTGGTGGAAGTAATCTTGGAATTGGCTTTACGGAATTGCAAATCTCTTTTACACAATTAAACGTAAGATAAAAATGAAGCTCGCGCTGGTCAAATATATATAAAAAACGAAACAAATTAAAAATTACTTATTTTTAGCACTTGTAGAGCTGTCCACCTAACCACAATATTCGATGAATACAAAAATTGTACAGTTAATTCATGCAAAATGAGACCAGCGCGAGGTAGGGACAACATGTAGGAACAATATCGTGCAAGTAGAACTAAGATTGAAAGCCTAGAAAAAAAGATTTTTTCCACTGAAATTTTATAAATGCAGAGACGTACATGCATGCATGGCGATGCAATCTGACAAGGACAGATGTATCTGTTAGACAAGGACAGGTATAGATCGGTAACACAGAAAACATAGTAAACGATCGAAATTATCGATTATTTTTAGTTCCGTGCTAAATCGTGGCGTTTCACGTTGGAGTTCGCCTGTCACTGCAGGATCCCCTTAAGCGTTGATTTGAGATTGGACTACGAATACCGGCCCGATACTCCGATACGCGACAATTACCTCGCTCGCGTAAACAAGGTAAGAGTCCTGAATAATAATTTAAGTTGATGTGTTGGAGATGTGCAATCTTCACGCTACATACAGCATACATACAGGGTAAATCTTAAGCCTCGTCTACAATAGACGCATAGGCTGTGTCGTATGTCGCAAGTAGTAGTGTCGTACGAAAGTTTGTCGCATGTCGTAAGAGTGTCGCTAGACGAGTGTCTACAATAGTCGCAAGGATTGTTCGCGACAATAACGTTAACTGTCAAGTCGACTGCAGCCACAATGGACCGGCAGCAATTATTAATCTTTCTCTCATTTTTAATGGTGATTAAAACCAACAAAAATAAAAAAATACAGCAAGATCAGCTAGCAATTAATACACGCAAATCGTCAAAACACTTTTAGCGTCAACGTACTGTGCTGTGATTTGCCGATTTCATGCGACACGCTTGTCGCAGTCGCAAAAAGTTGAAGTTGGCTCAACTCCGTGCGACAAGGGGTCTTGCGACTGCGACAGCCTTGCGTCCGGAAACAGTACTCTTGCGACATTCTCATGCGACATACGACACAGCCTTTGCGTCTATTGTAGACGAGGCTTTAAGGGGATCCTAAAGCTCCGACGATGTCGCTGTTTTACCGTCAAAATTACCGACAAATTGACAAATTTTCGGTAAGCTCCAGGTTTTTTTTGACTGCATGGAATGATAAATCCTTCTCCAGAATTAAAGTATAAACGCAAACGGATACGGCTGTGATCGATTTTACGCAGAGGAAGAAAGAAAGTATAATGACATTTATATTTACGTTTAGGGTGGATACACCGCCAAGGTTAGAGTTGACAAGTCGTGAAAACATCAACTTTATACACAAATTTGGTAGCTTTCATGCACAATGCAAACAACACGCCGCGTCCGTTGGAGTGTCTACTTTAATTCTGCAAAAGGAATTATAATTCTATACGGCCAATAAAAATCTGGAGCTTACGGAAAATTTTCGGTCTGTATACGCTCGAGATTTCCATGATTTCGCAGAACTCCAACTTTTTATTGGCTGTATAGAATTATAATTTTTTTTGCAGAATTAAAGTAGACACTCCAACGAACGCGGCTCTGTTGTTGCATTGTGCATGAAAGCTACCAAATTTGTGTATAAAGCTAATGTTTTCACGACTTGTCAACTCTAACCTTGGCGGTGTATCTATTCTAAAAAGCTGGAGCTGTGCGAAAATTTGTAGGGTTGTCGGTAATTTTGTCGGTAAAACAGCGACATCGTCGGAGTTCGGCCTTCGCTTTAGGATCCCCTTAATAGATGTACCAACTTTTTACCACTGGAGATGGGTTACCGACTGCAACTGTAATCAACCGAACGATCCATAGATGACACCTGCTTGGATCGACCGCTCCGATCGACATACAGGGAAGTCAAAAATTGTGCATCAAGTAACGTATTCTATACATACATACTTTTCTAGTATATCCAACTCTCTTCCCATACAGCACAAAAACTTCTTAAAATATATTTAAAATATTTTTTAGGAAGTTTAAAATAATTTAAAATAATTCACGCAAATATTTTTAGAATGTTTCTATGTCCGCCAAATTATGTCAAAAGAATATTTTCAAAAATGTTTTAAAAGATTGCATACAAATATATTCAATAATATTTGTAAAATCTTTTATAAATATTACTTCAAAAAATAAAATGTTCAAATTTCTAAAAGATTTTACAAATATTGTTAAATATATTTTTATGCAATCTTTTAAAAACATTTTTGAAAATATTTGCTTCACAATTTGGCGAATATAGAAACATTCTAAAAATATTTTTGTAAACTATTTAAAAAAATATTTTGTGCTGTAGGGATTACGCGTTTTTTTACACAATTGTTTTCTAATAACGAGATTTCTTATTATTGCACAACGTATCTACCGCATAAAATAGATATTATTTGTATCTGTGTATCTTTTTTATACAATTTTTAAAAAATAATGATTTTTTAATAAAGTTACGTGGTAGCGATTTCTTTTCACGCTTACGCGGAACATTTTAGCGCGTAAAAAGAGAGTTGGACCTGAAGCGGCAAAAATATAAAATGTTCTACCATTCTTATTAAAAAATGCGTAATTCTACTGCAAGAAATATTCTGCTGTATAGTACTTTATGGATATAAAATAATAACTTAAAAAATTAAAAGTAATAACAGTGGACTTTTGCACCACCTCTGAGGTACCACCAATGGCGCGTTAGGTTTTTTAAAGTGGACCTTCGCCTGGAGCCATATTGTACCACATTTAAAGACTTTTTTCAGTATGTGTAAAGGCTAAAACAGATATAATAACAAGTAATAAATTATTTATTCCGCCAGTGATAATTAACAACTAACTCGTTAAGAGATTTTCAATCGACCAACTGGCAATACTCAATCATCTTTTCCGAAATGAACGTTTGAAAGACTGCGAGCCGACCCGCTTTGTCAGATTCACACAGCATTTTCAGATCAAATCGAGACGATGAATTCGACCAAGGATTTTGGTCCGTTGATGTAGATAGTTTAATTTAATTTCTAATTTTTATTGCGAAAAAATATCACCCCAGCCAGGTT
>JASTWR010002290.1:17500-22738 GCA_030770355.1 Harpagoxenus sublaevis
AACAAAATACAACCAATTTAACTACCACGCGATGTTATTTATTGTGCCTCGTTCGAACACGAACATATATCCGAGTTCGTGTAATTAATCTCGGCAGATATGTGAAAGCAATAAAAAAAAAATAGAAGAAGGAAATTAGTAAAATTACTAACAATAAAATATTTTAATATACATCTTTGTTGTTTTATTTTCCTGGAATACATTTTGTTTTGTGCTCGGCCAAGGTAACCTCGGGACACGAAATTGAATGCCGGGACCACCCTGACAAGGGCGCGAGGCAAGGTCCGAGAGGATTCGCGAGGAGGGGAGAGAGATGACACGCGCACTTTTGTTTTTTATTCACGAGCACAATTTATTCACACGAAAGTTTACAAACATGTTTCGCACTCGCGCGACCGAGCGGGCTGAGCATCTGCGGAGATGTCGAAACGGAAATCTTGCGTCACTCGGATCCTCTGCGATGGCTCGCGAAACGGAGATCTTGAAGAGCGCGTGGTTACCGCCCTCGCGATCGGAGATCTTGAACGCGACCGACGGATATCTTGCTCGCGACGCAGATGAGCGACCGCGAACGCGATGACTCGCGAGATGCTCAGACGCCCTTATAGTAACTCGGACCGCGATAGCGGGCACGAGTTTTACATGAAACGTAACTTAAATGTACGAGACGCGGTAATTCCGCGTTAACGATGAGAACGGAGCGGCACGACAAGATGGCCGCGAGCGGGCTCGATATCGGGATCGACCGCCTGCTTCGCTTGAATAGATAAATGCTCCTCGGAGCCTTCGCCGGTTTCTCGCAACGATCGGAAGGATGCACTCGCGAAAAACTCGGGTTGAATCGTGTGACGGTATCGACGTCGACACGGTTCTTTCTCGGAAGATCACGCTACCGCGCACGGCGTAAATGCGTGATCCGTTACAATGATTCGCCACTTCAAATCTTTGGCGAACGGAAAACTCGGGAATGATACGTTTCGCGCGACGACCAATCGAGCGGGTGCAGATCGCGACGAAACTTGTGTGCACGAGGCAACCCTTTGCACGGGTGCTCGATGCGTACCCAATTTCCCGGAATTCGCGCGATGACCAATCGATCGGGTGCTAACGCGACGAATACCGGTTCACTCTTCCTTTCACGTGAACGAAAGAGCGATGTACGATGTTTCACGCGGCGACCAATCGAGCGGGTGCGGCTCGCGATGAAACTTAACGAACGCCGCGCAATTACTTTCGAGAACACTCCCGAGATTATAATTTCCGCGAACGGCCGGCTCGACTTTTCTCTTAGAGAGACCGAACAGAAGAGAGCGCGGATCGATCACGATCGTCCTTCGTCCCAATAGGAGACCCTTGACGGGGGTCGTTGAGCTCGCGAAGGACGAATCACCATCGATCCACGATGTAACGCGTTGCGCGATATACATAAATTCGGAAACGCGTGCGCGTTTGCAACTGCGAGGTCGGAATAATAGGCGCGACAACCGGGTGATTCCGGGCGAGCTCGGGTCGAGCCCGAGGGTTGTTTGTGCTCGCGCCAGGGCCGTTTGCTATCGCTATAGCGCCCATTACACCGACTTTATCGAATCCTAAACACATTTCTTTAATTATTATTTTAAAATTTATTAATTCAATATTAAATTGTTTAATTTAATGTTTTATTTCTTAATCCCTTAATTCGCTTTTTATACATTTTTATTTAAATAATAATTTATCAAATTAATTTATTGCCCATTTTATTTACATATTTATTATTTATTTAATTAACACTGTTAACAATTTTAATACTTTATTGATTAAAAAAAAGTATACTTTATTAATAAAATATTATATATATATATATATATATATATATATATATATATATATACAATTTAGCCGTCAAAGAACCTCAAATATATACTTTGTATCCCACATCTTAGTAAGTATTTCGTATTAACGTATGTACTACATTATAGAAATTTTTACAATAATGTATAACTTTGTATAATGTATAACTTTTATGCCAATGACGTCTAAACAATGGCAAAATAGTAACTTTCTATACTGTGTATTGTAAAGAAATGATAGTAACTTCGAATTTACCGCATAATGATGACGTAGAATGGTGACAATTCTGATTGGCCGTTGACCGTCACGTGATTTATATATGCGCGTAAGCATACCCTTGGCTTTGTATCATGCTTGTGCCTGTGAGAGCCTGCCGCGAGAAATAAGTTTGTAAGGAGCCAGGTCGAGTTTCTGGGAGGGATACCCGTACGAAGGAGCCAGATCGAGTGCCGGTGAGGTTGCCCCGAGTTTCTTGTCGTACAGCCACGAGAAAGCCGTCGGGTCGCGTTCGCGTTTCGTTGCCGACTCGCGTGGGTTAATTGGTGAATTTTGGTGTTAGCTCGCCGTGCACGGCGTAGCATATTAGTGATTTCGCGAAGGCGATCGGCATCGAGCGCGGAGGGCCCCCTTGGCGATCGCGCGAGCTTTTTGTGTGTGCGGAATTAGGGCATCGCGGATTCGCGTCGCGTAACGACCCCCTTGGAGATCGTGACCGCGGGTGTGTGCGGCGGCCTTCGGCAGGGTCGAAGAGCGAGATATCGCGTTCGCGCGGGCGGCATCCGGAAGTGGCCGCGTATTAGATTCGTGTGTGGCGTACATCCTCGGGTTCGCGTTGAGTGTGGCGTAAATTCGTGTCTGCTCGCGTACCGGGTGAAGTCCGGCGTTTTGATGACCGACTTTGAGTGCGCGTTGAGTGTGGCGTAAACTCGTATCTGTTCGCGTTCCGTTAGAGTTCGACCCTTTTTGCGTTTTCGATTGCGTAGTGCCGTCCCGAGTCGTACCCGCGTTCGCGCTCGCGCCTCCGCCGCCGCGCCCCAGCGTGCGAGTCACGTCGCGCCCGCATACCGCGTGTTTTTGCATGTTGTTCGCTGCGTATTATTTCCGTGTCGCGTTCCTGGGCCTTGTTAGCTGCGCCGCTCGGGATCTATCATTCCCGATACCCTCTGTAGATATTATTTGCGACACTACCCCATTGTATTATTTGCGATCTCGTTCCACGATATTCTTTGCGTTATTAGCCGTTATATTATTCCGCGTTCTTAAGTACGATACTATTTTGCGTAATTGTTAGCGATATTAGTTGGCGTTACGATCTGCGATAATATTCGACGTTATTATTTGTAATGGGATCTCGCGCTATTGGTTGCAATTATTCGACGTTATTATCTGCGATCTTCTTTTGCGTTATTATTTGCGATCTTTCTTCGCGTTATTATTTGCGATATTCTTCCGCGTTACTGTTTATATCGTTTCTCTAGTTTCTTACGTTTCTCGCTGCCGCGTATTTGTTTTGCGCCATTATTCGCGTTTGATATTCTTGTGTGTTAGAGTCGCGTCCGAATACGATTTCGCGTTCTTCGGATTATTTCGGATATTATTGTGTTGTTCTTTGCGATATTATTTAGTGTTATTATTTGCGATCTTAATTGCGATTATATCAGTTGCGATAGTAACGATATTATGTTCGCGTTGTTCGCTGCCGCGTATTAGTTTTGCGTTGTTATTCGCGTTTGGTATTTTGTATTAGATTCGCGTCCTGATATTATTCATTGGTATTGTTTGAGTCGGAATATTAATTTTGCGTTACCCCGGGTTTATTCCTTGCGTTATTTTGACTGCCGTTCACGATATCCAGAATCTTTCTCGCGTTATTGTTAAGCCACGAACTTTCTTGATTTGCGTGCTCTATTGCGCCCGGTAATTGCGTCGCGCGTGCGACAAGCTCACGCCGGAACGGCGTAAAAACCACTGACGACAGAACAGAACCACGTAGACCGGAGTTGAACTCCGAGTCTAATTAATAGCGATTTATTGCGATCCCAGCGTTATTATCTGTTTCTTTGGCGAGTGATAACCTCGCACAATTAAGTGATCGCACTCCGTTTGGCGCACGCAGACATTATACTTGATCGTCGATATTTGTGGCTTTATTGTCTATAATATTTACCGAATTACGTTTTGATTGCGAGAGATATCGCGAATGTTATTTAGATCTCATTGTTTAGTTCTTTCTTTGCTTCGTAACGATCCAGGGATCATTATAATTTAGTCAATTAATACGGTCATCCCTTCCAGTATACTTTCCGTCAGATTTTACGCTACTCGTGTCGCGCATTATTCGCGTTTCGAGCTGGTTTCAATTTATATTCGCGTTTGTTATTACTTCGCATTATTCACCGTTTCTTCCTTTAGTTTTTGTAAACGAACTTGATTACAGTTCGATAGGTGGGGGCAATTGCCTCATTCAACCTTGTTATTATCCCACGGATCAATTTAACCATTATCATTAAAGTTACTATTATTAAACAACTGTTTCCATCCTTTTCATTACCAGATACTAGCAATAAACGATCAGTTATTTTATTATATTCCACGTGTGGCGAATTATTTAACCGTTATCCCGTCGTCCTCTTGCACTGCCCTGCCTTGCCCCGCCCCTCTGCCGTTAGGTTGAGCTGGTCGGCCTTCGCACGAATAATTAAGTTGGAGCTTTCGTAAATCATTACTTGTGTTTTGACGAATTTTGCAAATCGAAGCATTTGAATTGTCGTGACAAATAAGTGGAGAATCGTTGTAATTAGTGGACGCGATCTGCCGCGTCTGGCGCCCAATAGTTTGTTTCGCGAATCAAAGATTTCGTGCGAGGGACCCATTCGAGAGGCCTGACACCTGACTCTCTGCCGTCCCCTTTTGATCCGGTTTGCGCTCGCGCGCAAAAAACCGTGACAGTAAATGTGAAGATCAGTGTATATAAGTAAAGAAAATTTAAGTATATAAAAAATTTTGGAATTATTTTAGAAATATTTCTTTAAAAATATGAATAAGCAATGATTTAATTGTCAGGTTTTGAAGAATTATAATTTTATTGAGAGTTTCAAGAAAACAATTAAAAAAGAGGTTGCTAAAATTGGGTGAAAAATTGCCTGTAAGGGTCGAAACGGGGAACTTTATGAAAATGCAGGAAAGTTTCGCAGCAAATATTTTTTAATAAACAAATGGTATAACTATGGACAATAAAAGTCTTCATTTATTAATGTTTTTGAGAGAGAGAGGGATAGAGAGAAAGAGAGAGAGAGAGAGATGATAGATAGATAGATGATTTTTATTAAGCCCGAGCCTAAGCTAAAGGGCAAAGAAATAACATCACAGAAACACATGTGTCATAGAGTAACAGTAAGATGTGTTGCA
>JASTWR010002292.1:0-22724 GCA_030770355.1 Harpagoxenus sublaevis
GCGCAACCGGAGAATGATACCGATGTTGTCAACAAACTTTACGTGGATCAATGCGTTAAACGTTGAGCAATCGACAGAGAGAGTCAGACGAGAGGCTGACTGCGTTCGAGAAGGACGTGCAAGCGTTACGGACTGCGATAAACGAGCTTCGGCATTCAATTACCGCTGAGTCAGAAACGACAACGAAACAACAATGCAGACAACGCGACCACACAATATCGGCTACGAACGATTAAGGGACGGCCAACGAACGACAACGCACGTCCAGGAACGGCTTCGGAAGGCTGTCGAGACGACTAAAGAACAGCTATCAAACAGCTATCAACGGCTAACGAACGGTTCAGAAACAGCTATGAAAAGCTAACAAACAGCTATAAACGGTCAGCGGACGACAAGAACGGCGTATTGAGGACAATAAAACAGAAATAAACAGCATCAACACTATCAACCAACCATCAAACGACTATCAACCACCATCGAACCACCCATACAAACCAACTATCAACCAACAATCAACCACTATCAAACCAACTATCAACCCACTATCAACCAACCATCAAAACACGACTCAACCAACCATCGCAACCACTACAACCACTATCACCCACATCGAACCACTATCAACCAAGCTATCAACCCACTATCAACCCACTATCAACCAACCCATCGAACCACTATCAACCAAAATCACCATCTATCAACCAACCATCGAAACCACTATCAACCACTATCAACCCACCATTGAACCACTATCAACCAACTATCAACCCACTATCAACCCACTATCAACCCACTATCAAAACCAACCATCAAACCACTATCAACCCACCATCGAACGACTAACAACCCACTATCAACCCACCATTGAACCACTATCAACCAACTATCAACCCACTATCAACCAACCATCGAACCACTATCAACCAACCATCAAACCACTATCAACCAACCATCGAACCACTATCAACCCACTATCAACCCACCATTGAACCACTATCAACCAACTATCAACCCACTATCAACCCACTATCAACCCACTATCAACCCACTATCAACCAACCATCGAACCACTATCAACCCACCATCGAACGACTAACAAACAGCTATAAACGGTCAGCGGACGACAACAAACGGCTATTAAACCACAATAATAAGAAATGAACGGCTATTGAATAGTTAAAAGCATAAATTATAATATAATTTCTTTGCATATATTATTACGCGTCGACCAGTCGCACCGTTAAAAACATGACGTCGTTCAAATCCGATGGACGTAAAAATATCGAGAAGCAACGACTCGTCGAGGAACTGCACGCACCGGCGAGAAGAAATTTTCCACGAAGACGCGTCATAGTGCGAGGCTACGACGACCTGTGGCAGGCTGACATCGTCGAGATGCGTCCATACTCACGTTTCAACAGAAGCAATCACTATATACTTACCGTCATCGATGTGCTGAGCAAGTACGCGTGGGCCGTGCCACTCAAGAATAAAGGCGGAAGCGAGACAGCCGACGCTATCGCTAAGATAATTCGGGACAGCAAAAGGTGTCCGAAAAACTTGCAAACCGATATGGGGAAGGAATTTTACAATGCCGACGTGCAACGTCTCCTGAGGAAACACGACGTCAATCATTATTCCACATATTCGGTGATGAAGGCATCGGTCGTCGAGCGATTCAATCGCACGTTGAAGAACGACATGTGGAAGATGTTCACACTCAACGGAAATTACAAGTGGGTCGACATGCTGCCGCGTCTCGTCGCGGATTACAACGCGCGCAAGCACCGAACGATCGGTATGCGACCCGTTGACGTTACCCCCACGATCGCTGAAAGACTCTTGACCACGGTGTACAGCGCGATAAAGATCGCGGGTCCGGCAAAGTTCAAAGCAGGTGACCCGGTACGCGTTAGCAAATACAAGACGATTTTTGAAAAGGGTTATACACCGAATTGGACCACCGAGGTGTTCAAGATCGTTAAAGTGCAGCGTACTAATCCCGTAACCTATCTACTCGAGGACTATCGTGGAAAATCTATCGCCGGAGGCGTTCTACGAGCACGAGTTGCATCGTGCGACTACCCGGACGTGTATCTCGTAGAGAAAGTACTTCGCAGAAGGGGTGACGAGGTTTACGTGAAATGGCTGGGATTCGATGGATCGCACAACTCTTGGATACACAAGGACAATGTGGTTTAATTTATACAGACTTGCATTTATTTTTTACTATAAAAATATCAAATATAAAAAATATGTATAAAATATGAAATACATATAAAGTATATGAAATATAAAATACATATGAAATATTTTTATTAATATCCTTTCCAATATATAATAGGTTACATTACATACGTCGCATACATTACATACACTGCATACATCGCATACATCGCATACATTGCATACATTGCATACATTGCACACATTATACTACATTACGTTACGTTATGTTACGTTATACTACATTATACTACATGAAGTATTTGAAATATGAAATACATATAAAATATTTTTATTAATATCCTTTCCAATATATATATATATATATATAACACGTTACAATACATACATTGCATACATTATACTACATTACACTACGTTATGTTATCTTATAATGGTATTCGGTAATGTCCCCACGGTAACGTATCGGTCGAATCGGGTATAATGTATCGCTTATCGTCGTACGGACTTAGAGCAATCTTTTTCTCGCACCATGTATATACCTGATGCAATTTTGATCTTATACATGACTGCTGTCGCGTCATTTCAATCTCATCATTCAGACACCGCGTGTAATCGTCGAACGTTATAGTACGCGCTACGACGTTACTCTTGACACCTTTTGCTTTTTTAGTTTCTTTTTGCCATCGACTCGCAAGGCGTACATTTTTGCCCTAAGCCCGACGAATTCGGTCATGATCGCACCGTTGTTTCATCCTTCATCAAGCCTGGCACCTTCTTGTTCGCAAGCGGGATACCGTACGCGTTGTCCACGGCATAATCGCTCGTGTCGAATCTGTCAATGTCACGTTTCATGTTCTCGTACACGTCGTCGCACTCGACGTGGTATATTAGACTGTCCGTGTCGGTGTACATAACTTTAAACTTGTCGCGATACAGGGGAGACATGTAATCGTGATGAAATTCGTACAAACAGACCTCGATAAGTCGAGTATACACATGCCGACATAGATCGGTTTGTCGAATTTTTACTTCTAGTTTGCGCAGTTCAACGGCTACTAAATTTTCCGAAAAGACGCTTCGACTGTGAAAGTTTGGTTTCGGCGATCATTGCCTCCGCGCCGTATTGTCCGTCCCACTTTGTCACCAATTTTACATCGACGTGATTGCGCACGTTCTCCATGGTTTTGCCGAATACCGCGTTGTTCATTAACTTGTATAAATTTTTCTCGAAATCGTTTGTCGCGCGCGTTCTAAATCGGGTGTTTAATTCGATGTAATCGCGAAGCCATGGAGATTGAGCGAATTGCAATACGCGATGTATTTTTGTAACTCGAAGGCCATGGCGCGTGCATTGCTGAAGGTTGCGATAGTGTATGACGTAGCGCTTCTTATCGCACACAGTTGCAAGGAGCTTGACCTGCCGCGCGCCTGGTGGCTTATCGCGCGTCGGACAGAACGGTAGGTCAGCGTGCGCGTCGTGTTTATTTTGTGGGTACTCGAGATCGACCTCGAGAATGTAGCCTGTCGGGGAATCCAGCGCGACATCCGTAACATTAAAATTGGCTGCGTCGTCGACCCATCGAAAATCGGCGTAAGGCAGTGGTTGACACATTGCCCAACCATATAAATTGTTTACATCAAAATACATCAAGTACGACGATGGTTTCGATGAATCGTACGACTGCATGTACTTGTTATTGGCTCGCGCGTATCTGCCGGAACATTGACTCAAACCGCCGCGAATACCGCGTTCGACGAACATGACCATATCAATGTCGGTGAGCAGTTCGAAATTTACGTGAGTATGTTTTAACATGGCATCCCACGTATACCCGGGAAGAGTATAGTAATACGCGGGGTCAAGTCCATAACTCGCGACACAGCTATCGCGGAAATTTTCAAAGATGTCAGCCAACAACAAGACATCCGTTTTTAAATATAAATCACTGTATTCGCCCAAGGTTCGAACGGAGAACCGCTGCCAAACGTTCACAGCGTGAGCGTAATTGCTTTCGGATACGGTGTCACCGGTCAAGGAACTGTAAAACGAGTCGCGCGGGGGTAAACACGAGTCCTCCAACTTTTCGACGCAGTCAATGTATTCATACGGAAATACGCCCTTTCTCGTCAAAAGATCAAAATCCTCGATCGATAATTGTGAAAATTCAGAACGTACAATTTTTAACTTATCTCTGCACAGAAAAGATGCTAATTTATCGAGGCTGCTACTCAGAAATTTGTATGAATCGATGAACCGTAACTTTATATCACTTCGCGAATCTGATCTTTCGGCGATATCTTTCACATGTTTTGTAAACGAAATATACTTTTCTTTTGTTATCGGTAGTACGTCAACCGGACCTTCGAACGCGGTAGCTATTTCTTTTATGATAAAATGCGCGTCGTATCCGGATAAATTGTGAAAAATTATGGGAATGTAATGGGAATCTTTATAATTTAAATTACAATTTGAATGTGCGGGACCTCTGTAACGACCGGTTAAATGGCAATGATCGCGTACTCGTACGTCGTCCGGCGTGAACGGTTTTTCGCAAATGTGACACTGCGTTGCGCTGTTAAACTTTTTCCACTGTTCGTTCGAGAGAGTTACCATGGGGATATTTGCGGATAGGATACCTTTTACGTGATGCGCTAATCTTTTGAGTTCATCGGCGAACCACGCGATGCAATCCTTATCGCGACGAAACCGATACATAGATAACGAGTCGTCGTACGAGCACCGCACGTAGTACCCGACGCTAAATACCTGATGATGTTGATAGGCGTACGTGGACGCTTGCGGATCAGCATCCGTTTTCTCCAGGGTGCATTCAAGGTCGGCGTATACCACGAACGGAACCCGTTCCTTCCTGTTGTAATTCTTGAAACTCAGCCATTTGTCATCCTCGCTCGGTAGTCGGATAGCGCAGTCATTCATCTGCCCACAGTCAACGGCGTGGACTTCCAATCTCTCGCTCGTGTGGAAATAGTGCAAACATCTGTAAATAATAATAAATTTTTTTTTATATATTTTTTATATAAAAATTATTGTACAATTTTACATTTATTTTTTAAATGTATACTCACCGATCGCAAAAGTATTTCCTGTGTGCATATCTATTGATTTGCGAGCTCACGAGGCGGGATAGGTTTTTGATCCACGCGAAATGTCCCACGTTGTCGTCTTGCTGATCTGGCAGGTACAGTAAATTGATATGTTTATTCTTTTTACTGTCGGTGAGTCGTATCGGTAAGATTACGAGTTTCTCTTTCTTCTCGATGGCATATACATTGATCGACACGTCGTTGAGTCGTTCAAATGTACTAATTTTTTTCAGAGACATGGGGAACTCAATGTCTTTAAGATTTAACACCGATGTATAATGGGGATACGAGACTGCCCGATCTGTATGGTTTTTGGCTGGATGCAGAGCAGCCACCACCGACCACGCGAAACATGCATTGTCTCTTGATTGCACGTTGATCACCGCTTTTTTCAATTTAATTTCTTGCGGGATTTCCACAAAACACCCCGCGTGCAATGGATTATATTTGTTCACGTTAACCATTAAATTGAGTATACGCGACAACGCCCACCCGCTGTCGCGTTCCTGAAATTCCTCCAGAGTTGCTAAGGTAAGCTCGATAACGCGCATGTCGTACCACTCTCGCAGGTCGGACGTACGAAAGAGTTCATAGTTTTTTGTAGCGATACTTTATTCGCGCGTTTGTCACCTGTCACAAATTCACCGTTAAACACAGTGTTTATCTTTACATTGTCATGTCTTTGCATGACGTTCCGCACACGATCGAGTACAATGTCTCTCGCATCTTCAAGAAATTGACGAGGTTCGATGTGCTCGGAATTGATCACTGCACCGGTCAGTATACGACTTTCGAACGCGGTCTCGATCTCTCGCCAAACGAGTCTTTCCGCGTTATTGACGCCACTACTGGTGCTTGCGTACTCACCACCGCTGTGTATGAAACGTCTCTGTAATCGAATCTTTGCACACTCGATTCGCGCGATTATTTGCAGCAAAGATGTTCTCTTTCCAGGTAAGAGCCGCGGACGCTTGGCGCGACTGTGTTCTTCGAGCTGTCCAACGACTTCCTCGCATCGCTGCGCCCACGCGAAATATTCGCCTAAGGTAGCGACTTGGCGCGACTGCTCCAACAGGTCGCGTTCAATTTGCTCAAAGTCTTCCATATTTTTGAGTCCTTTTACACACAATTGTTTAAAGCACGTCACAAATTTCTACGGAGCACTTGCACGTGACTCTATTACACGATAAACAAAACCGTTGGCATCCTTGAACGTGATAGTGCATACTCATAAAATGATTGAGATTGAAGTGGGGGGCATCTTTGTAAGTAAGTCGCCAAAGAGCATCATCAATAGCATTGATATCGTCACAATCATCAATTGCGTTATCGTCAAAAGCGTTTTCAAGAATAATCGCTGGATAATTCCAATTGCATCTATATACCGAAGACTCCAAGTTGTTTATCACCGCCAATTCGACGTACTTCCCAATACCTGTACAAATCTGAATGTACAGAGTCTCAAAGTCATACCTCTCGATCTTTTCAATAATTTTCATCGCGCAACGGTTATAGTATGCTTCATCGCGCACTTTAAAATAATATGAAATATAACGATATCTCATACAACTTCTTAACATTCTTAGGTCTTCTTCTTCCTCTTCTTCCTCTTCTTCATCTATCATATGTTTCCACAAATGTCTGTACGCTTTACGTCTCAGGTGATAAGGCCAGTCATATAGATGCTCAGTGTTGTTGATAACAACTCCTTGTCTGACTACGCGTTCACTGGTTCCGCGTATACCAAGTTCACGATCGCGAAGAAACTGCACTGGTGATATTCGTTGCACACACGTTTCTCCTCGCGGATCTTTATTGTCCTTCAAAGCATCGACGATATCTTGTCTACTAGGATGAGCATACTCGACAGAATCATTAAAGTATTCGTAAGAGCGGATTCTTTCCATGATACTCGCGTACACTTTATATTGTTTGATTCACGGCAATGTTTTTTTCAGTGTACACAAATTGGGCACATATTGCATGGAAAGATTTGATATACCGGAAGTCTGCAATTAGAGCAAGACCGACCTTCTATCGCGTCGTACAGCTCAATCACATGTTTTCGCACAGCATACATATATCCGTAATCTGTGTCCGCTATTCTTACCATGCACGATGCACATGCAACAAAACTGCCACCCGTGGTGTAGTAACAGTATATCGCGCAAAACTTGGTGCGTCCATTTAGCGAGCAAATTTCTGAGTGCGACACTATTTTTTCAGTGGTTTCAACAAGATCATCTCCTTGATGATCGCTGATATAATCACTGTCATCCGCCGACAACGCGCGATCTTCGTCGGATGATTCGTCTAAAATTTGTTCAAAATTATTGTCTATTTCCATATCGTCTATTTCCATATTAAACTCTTGCACATTTCACAAAAGTATGAATTAAATAACTGTTACACTTTTTTTTGACCGATATACTTTTTTCGACCGATGCGCTGGCTTTCAAATCACGACTGTGGTTTTGACGCTCTTCGTTCTTCGTTATATATTTTTTCTTCTATAGGTTTTTCTCTCGTTTCTAGGGCATTGTGTATCGTTTCTTTTTCTATTTAGTGCATAGTGTTATCAGATGTTTAGTATACCTACATCGCAGAGAAGTGGCCTCTTAGACGCAAAATTTTAACCGAATTGGGTCACGAAATGTCCGTGTCGAATGGTGACATGCTCGTCGATAAAACGTCCTTTTGTAGAAAAATAAAGAGGACATCGGCGATAATTGATCGTAAATTATAGCAGCCTGTCACCGGCGCTCGCGCTATTTTTTATAGTCGCAAAGGCATGGCCCGACAAAGGGCTTTTTTGAGCAAAAAATGCAGGTCGCATGTGCATACTTGAAAGAAACATAATCTAGGATAAACATCTCTTTCTAGAAAAGTGAAGAGGACATTAACGTCACTATAATTGATCGTAAAATATATCAATGATCGCTTATGCAGGGCAAGACGCAGCATTTAGAAACATACCCCCTGACGAGCGCGCGCCTAAGACCCCTCCCCCTTTCACCCCGGACCCACGCTGTAGGCCGCCACCCTCCCCTACCACCCTCCCCTTACCCCGCGGACCCCCGCGCCCTAAGTGCATGCTCCCCTCCCTTGCCCCCGCGGACCTCCTCGCCTTAAGTGCACACGCCCCTCCCTTGCCCCGCGGACCACCTCGCCCTAAGTGCACACGCCCCCCTCCCTTGCCCCGCGCCGCCGAAACCCCTCGCCCCGCTCCCCCCTCGCCCACATTTGGTCGGGAACCGGTGACTCCCTACTACTTGTAGTGTTTCTAAAGTTCGGTAGATTTCCATTATTGTAGTATATAAATGTTCCATCTCAGAAGCTGATTCTTTAGTCATTCGTTTCAATGACACCAGAGAGTGTAATGCGGCATTCACTAATAGTCTTTTATTCTCGTAAAAGGAAACTAAAGCTTCCCACGCCTTCGGAAAATTATCCGCGGTTAACGTTGTATTCTTTATTAAATGGGCTGCAGAACCTACAAGACTTGTCTTCAAGTACTGAAGTTTCTCAACATCTGTCAAGGTGGGATTTGCCAAAACAATGGAAGTAAAAAGATCCTTGAAGTTCAGCCAGTCGGTTGGCGAACCGTTAAATTTAGGAATATTTATCCGTGGAAGACGAGAATGGTGGAAGAAAGTAGGAAGATTCCCAGAATTTGACACAGATTGAGCGGATGGTGTTCCTGGTAAAGCAATCCTATCTATCTCCGGAAGTGAAGATATTTTCTCAACGGATTCTAGATAACACTCATGTGTTATATTAAAATAATTGTCAACGAAATATGAGCGGTTTTGAATCTGGTTTTTGTCGGCGGGATCTAACTCCGCAACGGCTATATTTATAGCATCATGTAAAAGACTGAACGTTTCCCAATTTTTCTTTAAATCCGAGAGTCGAGTTTTAATCCTTTGAGGCGTGATCTGATCGGGACTAACCCTTGTAAGATTCTCATAAGCGTTTGCAATGAGTTCCATTAACGATTCCTGTTTCTCAAGTTTACGTTCGATATGCGCGAGTCTCATTGTGATCTTTATCAGAATACGTGCTATTATATTAGAGAGTGCTTTTCGTTCAAATTTTATATTTGAAAAATGTGACGAGATCGAGTTGCTATGTGTTGTCCCATATATCCGGCTCGAAGGACCAAATGTTTGTACAAGCTTTAACCAAGCCTGATCGTAAAGAGTGCTATAGAGAAAGACAACACACCACCAAATAAATTTCAACTCTCAGTTTCCAGAAAGAAGAATATAATTTCATATTAGTCATAATAGTTTTGTATATGAGGAAAACAGTTCTCAGTTTTAATATAACATAGTTAGAGTTTAAGAAGATCATTACCTTGATTATTGATATTAGTTTTAATAAGTTATATGCAGTTAAGCTTGAGATTTACAATTCAGAAATCTAAGAATAATCTAAGAATATTTTATTAGAGATTCATATGAAGGAAAAATCAGCTGATGCTTGACCTTGAGTTGTTTATCTTATGATAATTAATTAGATTCAATCTTTTCACTTTCTTAGAATCGAGAAAACTAGTATTTTGTTTTAAATTATGTT
Source organism: Harpagoxenus sublaevis (assembly GCA_030770355.1). Classification (NCBI taxonomy): domain Eukaryota; kingdom Metazoa; phylum Arthropoda; class Insecta; order Hymenoptera; family Formicidae; genus Harpagoxenus; species Harpagoxenus sublaevis. The sequence continues at coordinate 9,877 of JASTWR010002292.1, forward strand.
TGAGTATTTATTTATCCATAAATATCAAGAGATTTCATATTAAGCATTAGATAATGATCTTCCTATCAGTAATAATTCTTAGAACTACACATCAAAATATATTCATTAACAAATTCAAGACATTTAGGACATTATTTCAAAATATCTATGTTTTTACATCCTTGTAAGGAAATAGTTATATAGGCAAATATCATAATTACTTAAATAATCTTTAAGTGTTTAGTTAAATCATTATTGAGATATATATTAATAAAACTGTATGCAAGATTCATTTAATATGACTAAAAGATATTAAGGTTTTCAAGCAATCTGTTAAGATTTGATAGAGAGAGTAATCTTTTTGGAAGTTATAGTGAGCATTTAATCGAACATTATTATTGAAATTATATTGACATTAATCGTATGGTTGAAGCATCTTAAAATGTTAGATCTTACAGGATGTCGATCGCAGATGGCGAATTCATGTATTTCTTATAGACAGGTCCAGTTGTAAGTATCTGTTGTATATGATCCTGAGGAGATTGAAGTAACATACCTTTTATTCTTAACGCAGATTCCTGGAAATAAAGCGTGGTCGATCTCTTTGATAGAGATGTTCTGAGATTTTCCGATTATTAAAGAGATATTCCGAGTTTTTCCGAATAAATAGAGAACCTCTTTTATAGAAGTTTCTGAAATCTCTTCGTTAGAGCTTTCCACGCGGAGATCGTCATATACGATCCCGCTATCACATTCTATTGCGCAGCGGCAATGAATTGAGAGAATTATGTATTTCCGGTATGTCCTTATTTCCACATCTCTTACGAGATTCTAGATTTATAAGCCAACAGTGATTTTTGAGAGAATAATAAGGACGAGAATAATCCCACCGGAAATACCCCAAGAGATACATACCAAGGATTCTAAATAGAAATCAAGAGTATCGTCCGTTTGCCGTGAAGCAAAGAGTCACGAGCTAGCCGAATTCACTGGTGGAGATGGCTCCACGTTATCAATCCCCTTCTTCTCGATGCAATCGTTTCTTGTATTATAGCTTGAGATATTTAGTGTTCCGTCACAAGAGAATATAACCCGTCCGATCAATATTAGAGACTTTTTTAGAATGAAAATGCACCAGAAAAAGAGCACTAATTAATCAATATTAACGTTGTCATAGTGAACGCTTCAAGGCAAGATGAAGATCGAGACTCGCGCGATCGTTTTCGGACCATGCCGGTTGAACAGAGCGATATATACTTCGATTACTCGACTCTCTCTTTCTCTATCTCTCATTATTTAAACAACATGACATTGTTGTAGATCTGTAGCTACAAAATTTGGTGTCGGAAGAGCAACTGCTTTTCGAGCATTACGGCGAGTAACATATGCTCTACATTGTGTTGCACCTTGTTCTATTACATGGCCAAGAAACCAGATTGCTCTAAATGCGATGGAACGATTTCAAAGATCATGTGGCTTTCCCAACGTAATTGGTGCTATCGATGGCACGCATATTAAAATCCGAGCCCCGGTTGAAGATGCAAACACTTATATTAATAGAAAAGAGTTTCACTCCATAAACGTTCAAGTTGTATACACATTGCTATGCTGGACAGGCGGGCTCTGCACACGATGCTAGAGTCTTTCGGAATTCACCGGTGGCACGATTTCTCGAATTGCCTGAGGAATATTTTCCAAATGATTCCCATATCATTGGAGATGCTGCCTATGGTATTCATCCCCATGTAATGGTGCCATTTCGGAATAACGGGCACCTTACAATTCGGCAAACAAATTTTAATTTTTGTTTGTCATCAACGAGGATGGCAGTCGAAAGAGCAACAGGGCAATTAAAAATTTGTTTCAGAATATTGCTAGATTGTTTCTTATTAATCAAAAAAAATCCCTGAATTTATTATCGCATGTTGCGTACTACATAACATTTGTATACGTATGTGAACATGACAATCAAATAAACCCTGTTGTATATGGTAATGCAGTAAATTTAGGGAATGAAAAAAGAAACTGAATTATGAATGCTTTGCCAATGAAAGTGTAATAGAAACTTATTCAGACTACCAAGATGATTACTATATGTATAGTAATCATTACTATATGTATAGTAATCATCTTGATCCTAAAAATTGTTTTCTTTCTATTTCTTAACTTTTATTTGTCTTCTACAGTTCTAAATGTTATAATTACATTATTATAATAATCGACTTTATTATTAAGTAAGAGTATCTAAGTAATAGATAGTAATTAAGTAATAGTAATACCGTTATGGTCCTGGCAGACCAGAGCAATAACGTCGCGCATGACGTTATCGCGGTGGTTTGTTACAATTATTTGTAATACTGTAACTAAAAAAAAAAAACTTATATGCAAATAATACTGTAATGTAAACTTATATTGCAAATAATACTGTATCTCCCTATCAAAAAACCTTATTTTTAACTTAACTGTCGAATGTCACATATCAAGTCACCACATTCTTAATTTCAGCGTATTGTATGAATTTGCACCCACTCCTTGCATAGGGGAGACCAGGGCGAGACCGTCAATTTTTTTCGGTGCCGATTTTTAACAACAAAATAAATAATTTTAGTTAAATGTGGTACACGATTGTAAAGAGTGAACCTTCAGCTACAAAATTTATATAGAAAATTTTTGTCTACGTCGCTTTGTTTAACCGGTATAGAGCAAAAACGACAACGGTGGAAAAATTGAGATCTCAAAAATGGCTGGGTGGAACGTCACCGCCTCAGGGCGGATCCGTCACACTGCATTTTTAATAGAAATACGTACACCTAATCCTGAAAAATAATAAGATACATTTTAATAATTGTTTTTTAAGAAAAAAATGTAAAATTTATTTTTTTAAATTTCTATGCAAAACCTTATTAAAAAAGTGTGCAAGTAGAAACTTGCACATTGCTTCCTCATAGTTTTGTTCTCACAATTTTTAAGTATGCAAATTATAAAATTGCATATTGCTTAATCAACATTTTATTTCGCTCATAAAGCTTCCTCTATGAGGAAACCAAATTTTTCTTTGATGTATAATTATTAGTGAATATTTCAATTTGGCTTCCTCATAGAGGAAGCTTTATGAGCGAAATAAAATGTTGATTAAGCAATATGCAATTTTATAATTTGCATACTTAAAAATTGTGAGGACAAAACTATGAGGAAGCAATGTGCAAGTTTCTACATGCACACTTAAAAACTATGAGGAGTTATTGACAATTTTAACCGTTTTCTTTTAAGTAAGGTTTTTGTAATTTTTAATTATGGTTTTATAAAAATGTTGATTAAGTAATGTGCAAGTTTCTATTTGCTCACTTAAAAATTATGAGAAAGCAATGTGCAAGTTTCTACTTGCTCACTTTTATGTTTAGTATCAATCATCCCTTGGTTTTCCCGGGCGTTTTTTCAGGAATTTCGAGATTGCTCGCTTGCGATGTACACAGAACTTCGATATTTCACTTTAAAAATGTCCGGGAAAACCAAGGGATAAAATCGGTAATCGGTAAGTAAAATATCGAGGTTCTGTGTACATCGCGAGCAAGCAATCTAGAAATTCCCGAAAAACGCCCTGAAAAATCAAAGGATGAAGACGCTGATCGGTAAGTGAAATATCGGGGTTCCGTAGTAACCTATGTTTTGCGCAAGGATGTAAAGAGTAATTGTGCAAGAGTTGGTTCAGATCGGTCAAATAGTTTATGAGTGTATAAAGAACAAACAGACTTAAAATACGCCCGAGAAAACAAAGGGATAAAATCGGTAATCGGTAAGTAAAATATCGAAGTTTTGTGCGTACATCGCGAGCGAGCAATCTCGAAAGTCCCGAAAAAACGCCCGGAAAACCAAGGAATAAAGTAGCTGATCGGTAAGTGAATAATCGAGATTCCGTAGTAGCCTATGTTTTGCGCAAAGATGTAAAGAGTAACTGTGCAAAAAGAGCAATCAGGGACATTTCTAAAAAAATTAAAAATTTTTTTTAAAAAATGAAAGTAAAATAAATTGTCAAAAAATATCAATTTAGGAAAAGTCTCAATTGTTGAGACTTGGGATGTAGCCCTTAAAGGTTAAAATTTTAAGATTTTAGTAATTTTTTTAATTCTACTATATTCTTCAGTATTTTGTACCCATATTTCATATATAAATCTTTAAGATTTGGTTGATTAGTTTTTGAATTAAAGACATTTAAAATTTCGGTGAATCCGTCCATACATAAACATGAGTCTAATCAACCAAATTTTAAAGAATTTTATATAAAATAAGGGTAGAAGAGACAGAAGAATATCAAAAATTTTTTTAAAAAGAATTCCTTTACCGATCATCGCCAAATTCAATACGAACTTTCCTTGAATGATGCTCTATCGATTAAAAAAAAAACAGCCCGATATCTCAATATTTGCGGAAGTTAGAGCAACCACAGACATTTGTAAAAAAATTCAAAATTTTTTTTAAAAAGAACCCCTTTACCGATCATCGCCAAATTCAATACCAACCTTCCTTGAATGATACTCTATCGATTAAAAAAAAAAACAGCCCGATATCTCAATATTTGCGGAAGTTAGAGCAACCACAGGCATCAAATCTGCACATACACACACACACACACATACGGACATTTTTTTTAATGCAATTTTTCGACGTTTTAGAACATTCTGAACACATTGGCATCAAAAACTAAAAAACAATTTTTTCTTTGGTTTTTTCTACCCCTATTTCATGTATTTTTCTTTAATATTTGGTTGATTAGACCTAGCTTTATATACGATCAAAGGTCCATATACGAAGTTTATGAAAACAAAGCTTCCTCTATGAGGAAGCAAAATAATTGTTAATAATAAATAATAATAATTGTTAATAATTGTTAATAATAAATAATAATAATAATAATTGTTAATAATTGTTAATAATAAATAATAATAATAATAATTGTTAATAATTGTTAATAATAATTGTTAATAACAAATGTTAATAATTGTTAATAATTGTTAATTTTTGTTTTTCTTCAACCAGTTGTTTAACGTGTTTCTCCGGACATTGAATTGTTTTGCAGCTGCGTAAGCGCTCATTTTATTTTTTTTTACCGCAAAACTGCCTTCTTGAGTTTCTCCTTGTCGACGGGAGTCGTTTTGCGACGATACGTGCGTACCATTTCCCTATGTATACAAAATAACGCACGTGCAAGGGAAGTCAGAATCACGCTCGAGGGAAACCTAACCTAAAATCGCCGTGAGTTAAAGTCGTGCGCCCGGCGCGCCACAGTGACGAGACTTCCGAATCCGCCCGCAGTGCTTACTGACGATATAGCCCTAAACACAAGTTTCAGGTTTCGTTCACGAAATATTAGACATGAACGATAATGAAAAAACTACACTGGATTTGTGTTCAGCATGCATTACTCTTTATAATCACGTACCTGGAGATTTGGAGAGCAAATATTATTGCAGATATTACAAAATTTCCACGCGCAGAAAATTTCACTTTTATCTTCCGAAAACACGTTTGCCCTCGTAAAAATCATAACACGGCAGGTAACCTGCCGAAACTCCGTTGGTCACATGGGTACCATAAGACGCGTTTACAATGTTAATAGCGAGTTCGCACAATATACAGGTTCCGAGATATATGATTTGACGATTTCACCCTCTGGACGGTCTCGCCCGGGTCTCCCCTACCATAATATCTAAGTAATAGTAATACCGTTATGGGTCTAGCAGACCAGAGCAATAACGCCGCGCACGACGTTATCGCGGTAGTTTGTTAGAATCATTAGTAAGGATAAAGATCTATTATTGCGTCCCTACGGGGTTTGCAAGGCGTTTTTTGAGGAACGTTCCCAAACCTTTACTACTTCTACCTATTCCATTCCATGGACCAACGGCTTACCGTCTCTTCCGAAAGACGGATCCACTTTTTTCTTTCTCCGGAACCCTGGCCCTCGCACGAGAGTTTCCTTCTCCCGCACGAGAGGGCGGCAATTTGGGATGCTATGTAGGGATATTGGTAACACTGAACCGTACCTTTTACACTAGCTACACTCACGCTACATTACTAACGCTTTTGCTCATCTAGATAATTCGGTTACACCCAGCCTTACATAGAATATTATTCGCGCCAAGTTTCCTGCGACGACGAGTCGTTACACGCGTACATCCCAACTGTATAAAGATCGAGAGTGATATTAAATAGTTATAGAAAAGTATATCTCGTCTCCTAATTGACTTTCCGCTGCACACAACCCTACAAATTGGTGACCCCGATCTCGACGCATAATAAAACGTCTGAGCTAATTTTTTGTAACGTTGTGCTGAAGTGGAAGCTTCTCGTAACTTCAAGTACCGCGAATCGAGTTCCGCGTAATTCGTCGTACCGCGTGTGCAGTACAACTAGTGCTGGTGCCGTACATTCGCTCGCGCCGTACATTCGCTCGTGTCGTACATTCGCTCGCGCCGTACATTCGCTCGTGTCGTACATTCGCCTGTGTAGTATATTCGCGCGTATCGTTCAGGTGCGCAAAAAACGCGGAAGTGCGTGACCGCGCACCGGCAGATGGACGATAGACGTATTCTGAGATCTGGATTCTCGTACGATCCATTGGGAGTTGCTAGAAGAAACATGAACGTGAGGCGTTTACCAAGGAAGAACGGACCAGGCAAGCAGGCTGAGGGTAACGAGCAAGTCAATACCAGCCTCATCAAACTCAATATCGACAGCCATATTAGCGGAAACGCGAAAAAAGACCAGCAAAACGGCCATGATGGCGACGCCGCCAGAAATAGGAGCAACGCGGTAGACACAGCACCGTGGACGACAACATCGCAAGTACCACCCGAGTTACGGTACCAATACACACAACCGCCAATGACGTACGCAGACAATTACATGTACCGAAGACGTAGCAAATACAAGATAAATCTACGCAAATTTAAAGCCGGTACCAACGTGCAAGCGTGGTTCGAAATTGCAGAAAATGAATTTCGCAACCACAATTCATTGGAAGCAGAGAAATTCACGGCGTTAATATCCAGCCTAGATGAAGTCTATGAAAGTATGAGCAGTACGATCATCGGAATTTTTCGTGAAAATCGCTATCAAACGCTCAAATCACTGCTGACCGAACATTATTCCTTGACGCGAGGACAAGAATTACGGAAGCTATTATCCGGCCTGACAATTAAAGGAAAAAAACCGTCAGGACTACTCGCGGAAATGCGATCATTAGCCGGCCCCGAAAAAATCGACGACAAGGATTTAAAAACGCTCTTTTTGAAATATCTCCCCAACAATGTGCGCATGACATTACAAGTAGTGCCGGGGGATCTTAACGCGTTAGCAGCCGTCGCAGACAAAATCATGGAACATCAACCGACAGTTGACAACCGTAAACTCGTGGCAATTAAAAAAACTGACGGTAACTGTTTGAAAAGGATATGATCGTGTGTGAGTAAGGCCGATTGTGAATGCAAACGTTTATTATATACTTTACAAGTACACTGTGCTCTTGGCTAAGGGCGGAAGGCGAGTGCTGCGATCACGCGACCACGAGGCGCGAGAGCCCTGCCTGAGCCGGAAGGAGCGATCGTTCGCGCAGCGCCACAAGACAGATCGTTTAGATGGCACCATCGGTCGGCTCGCGGATTCACCGAACAGAAGCGCGCAATTATCATACTTATTTTCTAACATCCTCACTAATTAAGTGCTTCTGTAACGCCAATCTTACTGCACAGCGCGACAAATCTATCCTTTGGTAGAGGCTTTGTAAATATGTCGGCTAGTTGTTCCTCGCTTGGAACGTATTTCAAGTCTAACTCTTTATTTGCATACTTCTCGCGTATAAAATCTTACATCTATATGTTTAATTCGCTTATGGAACTCCGGGTTTTTTACAAGTTTAATTGTACTTTGATTATCAATACAAAGGTTTGTGGGCACCACATTTGAGCACCCAATTTCAAGTAGGAGACGTTGTAGCCAGGTCATTTCCTTTGCTGCAGCACATGCCGCAATATATTCTGCTTCGGTCGTGCTTAGTGACACCATCTTTTGTCTTTGTGAGCTCCAAGTTATTGGGTCATTTGACAAGCAAAACAAATATCCCGTAGTTGACCTTTGCGTATCTAGATCTGCAGCATAGTTTGCATCAGAATACCCAATTAAAGAGAGATTATTTTCGTTACAGTGATATGTGATTCCCAGAGAAGCAGTTTTTTTTAAATATCTGAATATACGTTTGACTGCAAGCCAATGTTCATTGCGGTATCCTGACAAAAAACGACTCACATAGCTTACAGCAAAGACAATGTCTGGTCTAGAAACCATGGCAAGAAATATGAGGCTGCCTACAGCCTCTCGAAACGGACAATTCGATTTTGATTCATCTACTTTGCTATGTCCTGTCAAGGTTAATGATACGTGAGGATCCGCAGGAATAGATACAGGCCTTGCCTCAAACATTCCAAACCGTTTCAAAATAAGCTTAATATACGCTCGCTGATTAACGAAAATCTGTCTTTTCTCACGCATACGCTCGATTTGAAGCCCGACAAACGAATCGCCTTTGTTTATCATAATATCAAAATTAGATTTTAATTTGTGAATTACAAGGTCAAGAACTTCTTGTGAGGTTGCTAAGATCAGTCCGTCATCTACGTACAAAGCCAGAAATGCTTCACCTATCGGCAAGATAGCGTAATACACACACGGATCTGATGTACATTGTATAAAGTTAAAGCGTCGCAAAAACAAATTGACCTTTTTGTTCCAACAACGCGGCGACTGTTTTAAACCGTACAGAGATTTTCGTAACTTACATACAGTGTTCTCTTTTGCACTCACTCCTTCAGGAACATCCATGTAGATCTCCTCGTTCAAATCTCCATGGAGGAATGCAGTTTTCACATCAAATTGGGTGATCTCAAGGTCTCGGTGCGCTGCTACTGGCAATAGTGTCCGAACAGAGTCATAGCGTACCACTGGGGAGAACGTCTCTTGGTAGTCGACTCCTGGTACCTGCTGGCATCCTCTGGCGCACAAGCGAGCCTTAAAACGAACAGAATTATTAGAATATTTGACTTTAAAGACCCAAGTCGAGCTGACGGTTTTCTTCTTTTCAGGTAGTGTTGTCAGAGTCCACGTGCCATTCAACTCGTGTGCTTCAAGCTCTTCTTTGATGGCTCTCGTCTATTCCTCTGCATTCGCACCGGAAACAGCCTCCTTGTACGTCTTCGGTTCATGGAATTCAACTAGGTTAGTCTCGTATCTGTCAGGCTTTCGAAGTAGATTCCGCTCTCTCAGACTGCGAGTGCAGTCCTCAGTTTGTTTGTTGTCATCAGGTGGCGCCTCAGGTTTAAAATCGGCTTGTGTTTCCTTGCTGGGAACCCTAAGAGGCACTTCTTCGTCGGTCTCGATCGTTGGATTTCCACTGTCCAGTATTTCTTTGAAGTTCACGTCTCTCGACACAACAATCTTCTGCCTTGTGGGATCGTACAACCGATAGTTCATGGATTCTCTTTGGTAACCAACGAGGAACATCTTTTTTGACTTGACATTTAATTTTCTTCTCATTTGGTCCGGGACATGAACGAATGCAGTTGCGCCAAAGATTCTCATGTGCGACAAGTCGGGTTTCTTTCCCATCCATACTTCATATAGAGTTGCATCCTTGACTTGAGTCGTAAAGGTTCGGTTCAAGGTGTATACAGCCGTGTTCACAGCTTCTGCCCACAGTCGCATAGGAAGCTTACTTGCGTGAAGCATGGTCCGAGCACTCTCCATTATGGTTCGATTGCCTCTCTCCAAGCGGCCATTCTGTTGAGGTGTATGCGGAGCCGTTGTTTCTAATTGTATTTCCTGTGCGGTCAAATAGTCCAGCATGGTTTTGTTACAGTATTCGGTACCGTTATCTGTCCGTAGCGTCTTGATCGTGCGCTGGAATTTATTTTTCACCATTGCTTCAAACTCCTTGAATTTCTCAAACGTGTCGTACTTGTGTTTCGAAAAGTATACACATCTAAAACCGGAACGGTCATCCTTGAAAACGACAAAGAATTTGGCACTTCCTAGAGACGGTTCCTGCATTGGTCCAACAAGATCGCTGTGTATGAATTTTCCAGGTTGAACAGGTCGTCGATCTACCTTCTTAAAAGGTAAACGGTGCTGTTTTCCAATCTGGCATGGTTCACAGACGAAGTCCTCATTCTTGGAGATAGTCAAACCTTTCACCAGGTTCTTCTCGTGCATCTCGCGTATTGCCTTGAGTCCAACATGGCCTAGTCTTTCGTGCCACAGCTTCAAACTCGAAGTAGCGTGCAGGTTCGCCTCAGCCTTGACCACTCTAAAGAACATTCTGAAGAGATTATTTTTCTGTAACATACCAGAGGCCATTAGTTTTTTGTTCAAATAGAGTTCAACTAAATCTTTCTTAAATACAACGGTAAAGTTTTTATTCATGCAGGCTCAAACAGAAAGAAGGTTCTTTTTTAACGAAGGAACAAACAAGACATTTTTAAGTTTGCCTTCAATCCATTCACCGTTGACGTATCGTTCGATGAGTACAGAGCCACATCCTTCCACGTTGCAAACTCCTTCATCTCCGAGTGACACCTTTTCACCCCTGCTTGGATAAAACTCAGAAAACCAGGTTCGATGGTGTGTCATGTGCTTGGACGCACCACTGTCTAGCAGCCAAATATCTCTTCCATCTTGCTTCAACAATTCCGTTGGACTCGATTCTGCCGTGAAGGCATTAACGTCCGATGAACTATCGTCTTCTCTCTTTTGATTTTCTTGTTTGTCCTTCTTCCTCTTTCTACAGATTTTTGCCACATGTCCAAGTTTATGGCAGTAGAAACATTCTGTTTTCTTCTTCTGTTCTTTTTGCGGTTGTTTGTTTTGACACGGCTTGCCTGTGCTTTGTCCTCGTGTCGTGTTAACACTGGTAACCGCCAGTGCCCTTGCCATCTCATCCGACGATGTTATTTGACTTTCTTCCTTTATGTGTCGCAAGGTCAGGTTTTCCAATGTTTGTCTTTCCGGTTCTATATTATCCCAGGCCGTGACAAAGGGATTGAACTTTGATGGAAGAGTCCCGAGTATCTTTGCCATAATTGTAACCTGTGAAATTTCTTTGCCAATATCTTTAAGCTGACGCGCCATGTTTTCAATTTTTGCAATATGTTGAGTTACTGAATCGTTCGTCGTCATTTGGTACTCGTGAAACTTAGTCATCAAAGTCAATTTATTGGACTCGCTTTTTTGCTCATGCAATGTAGACAATTTATCCCACATACCTTTTGCAGAAGTACACGTGATCAGGTACTCGAGCTGCGAGTATTCCAGCGATGAGGAGATTACGAACATGGCTTTTGCATCGCTCTTCGCCCATGCCTGCTTTAGTGTGACGGCTGCCGAGTCCCCAGGTTTCGGCTCCGTTAATGGACTACACCTAACAGTCCTCCTGCCACCAGAACTGACCGTATCTGGAGTTTCCACAGCTGGAAATTCGTCCCGTCGAATTTCGAGATGCTTCTCAGGTCCATTTGATCGCACATGTTCAACGCAAAATACAGTCTATAACAAATCACTTTTCAATCGATTCACACACACGCGTGGATTGAGCCCATAACCTGTTTGAAAAGGATATGATCGTGTGTGAGTAAGGCCGATTGTGAATGCAAACGTTTATTATATACTTTACAAGTACACTGTGCTCTTGGCTAAGGGCGGAAGGCGAGTGCTGCGAGCACGCGACCACGAGGCGCGAGAGCCCTGCCTGAGCTGGAAGGAGCGATCGTTCGCGCAGCGCCACAAAAACAAATCGTTCAGATGGCACCATCGGTCGGCTCGCGGATTCACTGAACAGAAGCGCGCAATTATTATACTTATTTTCTAACAGTAACAACGCAGCAGCAGCAGTCAATAAAGCAGAAACCAATCCTGTAATCGCGGAACTGATCAAACAAGTGAGCAATTTAGTGACTCGCCGCAAACCAGCACCTAATTCGCGCTCACGCACGTGTTTGCGCCATAATTCGCGTCCAGGGATTCGTCACGTAGACGATCGCGCGGGCCTAAGATTTGTTTCTATCACATTTGGTTCGGAAAAAACTCAAGAAAGTGTACGGACCCATGTAATTGGCCAAAGGATAAAGCCAATACGCAAGGCAAGCAAACGACGGGAAACTAAAACCACCGTCGGCGGCAACTGACGGCGTCAACTCATGACGCCGATTTTTTACCACAGATAAGCTATCCGGACTCCGTTTCCTGGTAGATACAGGAGCGTCTCGGTCGTTCCACCACGTCCTTTGGTACACCTTTGTGAACCTGGAGCCCGACTTTACGAAAATTAAAAATTAATAATATAATTTGTTTGTACTTTGTTTGTACCTGTTTGTACCACTTTTTATTTTATTTGTACCTCAAAAAGTTCGGAGATATAAGGTGGTTAAAAATGACCAAAACCCAATTTTAAGATACTTTAATTTCATTAATGTCATTCGATAGAGAATCGTTTGTACCCGTTTGTACCACTTTTCATTTTGTTTGTACCTTAAAGGGTTCAAGGTGGTTAAAAATGGCTAGAACTCAACTTTAAGATATTTTAATTTCATTAATGTCATTTGATAGAGAATCGTTTGTACCCGTTTGTACCGCTTTTCATTTCGTTTGTATCTCAAAGGGTTCGAAAGTACAATTATTTTAAATTAATAGACTAACGTTAAAACGGTAAATCCGCTATTTTTTAAGATATCGCAAAACGGTTAACGGAGTTCGACAGAGAATCGATAGTACCCGTTTGTACCGCTTTTTATTTCGTTTTTACCTCAAAGGGTTTGAAAATACAATAT
>JASTWR010002293.1:0-22719 GCA_030770355.1 Harpagoxenus sublaevis
AAAAAAATTGAAGTAGTTATCTTTGTACCTCGAAAAAAATCCAAGTAATATCTTTACCTTGAAAAAATCGAAGTAATATATTTATCAAAAAGTAAATGTTTGTTCCGCCAATAATAATTAACATAAAAAGAATATATTTAATTCTGACAACAATTGGCCAATCAGTACAAAAAAACTTCACAACGTTTCAACCCAGGGTTCGGGTCCTTATCAAGTGATCTACGAAACAAAATTAGAGCGAGGCGTCAATAACATCGTCACGGTTTAAAATAAAATATAACAGAAAAAGAATTTCCTGTGGTCAGTACAGATTTAAAGAGCGGAACAAAACTTAGATTACCTGATGGAGAAAAGAGAGCCATCGCTAACACATTCTCAATCTACCGCAAATGAGATTTTGACCGAAACATCATACATGAAGAGGCTAGAAATTAATAACGCAAAAAATAAGTATGACGTCAAGGCAGACCAAATTAAAAAGAGAGTAATTATTTACAAGGAAAATGTCCAACGATGGCACCAATTCATAATTGCGTAACACACGAGCAAAACTTGCAGTATTAAATTAATAAGATTGACAATTTATCAAAGCACAAAACGAATCATGTTCACGCGATGGACAGTAGGAACAGACTGACAGTCTCACAAAGGTTTGAAAATTATAAAGAACGATCGAAGGTTGTACAAGTAAACACCGCAGCAAGAAACAATTATATGTTCGAGATAACATTATCGTAAATCGGATTTAATTTTTCCGTGTCTTTTTGGAGATTTATAGTATCCGAAAATTTTTTAATTAGCAACATTTCAGCAATTTCTCTTTTTTTGGTGTGCTTTTCACAATGCAGTATCTCCACCTCAGACCATTTAAAGTTATGGCCGTAGGATGCGCGATGCTTGCTGACCACAGAGCGCTTACAATCGTCTTTCTTTATATCATTCACATGCTCCGCAATGCGCGTTTTTAAGTGACGTTTTGTTTGTCCAATATAGGACGCACAGCAATTATCACAATTGATTCTGTAGACTAATTCAGTCGAAAGATCTTTATCAAGACGGTCCTTTCCTCTCCTTATGATAACGTCTAATCTTTTAGGAATGGTGTGAACAGTATCAAGGCCGATATTATTAAGTGTAAGACGTATATCCTCACCAAGACCTTTAACATAAGGTAGTACGACGCATCTACGTGGATCAAATAAATTAATGGGAGTGCTATCAAAATCCCGTTTATGACGAAGTTGTTTTAGTTCTAATATTAATGTGTTTGTTAATAAAATTGATGGGAAAAGAAATTGTTCAAAAGTATCTTTTTGACTATATTAATATTAGATTCATGGAAGCTTTCATCCGACAGTAAAATAGCTCGATCGAGAAGGCTCGTAATCGTGTTGACCTTATATTTTAGTGGGTGGCTAGAAAAAATAGTTAATGTATCGGCCGGAAAAAGTGGTTTTCTATACCAATTGGTGATCAGCCGGTTTCCATCCCTAATGACCACAGTGTCGAGAAACGGGAGAGAATTGTTGCTTTCAAGTTCATAAGTGAATTTAGTCGTGGATGATGCCATTGAACAAAACAAGTACGTCATTTAACTTTGCCTTAGGTATTATGGCAAATATATCGTCCACATACCGACGGTAAAACTGAATTTCGAAATCTAGTGCACTTAGGCAATAAGTCTCCAAATCCTCCATTACAATGTCGGAAGCTTTTGGAGAAAATGGAGAACCCATTGGACTGCCAAAAATCTGTTCATAAAATTGTCCATTAAAGGAAAAACTTGTAGAGCTCAATATCAACTCAAACCGCGTATAGAAAACTGAGATAGAGAGAATTTTTGTGTGCGGAGAAATCATGTGCCACCGTTTTTCGATTCCCTTTAATACTAATTCCTTCGGAATATTAGTAAAAAGTGAAGTGACGTCAAAGGAAACAAGGACCTGGTCAGTATTAATTGTTTCGTTTTTGATAAGTTTAGCAAACGAACCAGCTGTCCTTAATATATGATTTAGGTTTACGTAGAGACTCTTCTAGGATCGAATGTAAGTACAAGCTATATTATATAGTGGACTCCCCACGGCCGAAACAATAATACGCAAAGGGGAACCGACTTTGTGGACCTTTGGCAGTCCATAACAGCGTGGAAGATTACCATTAGTGCACATTAAACGATCGTGGGTAGGATCATCTATAATATTATTAACGCGCCATCCTTTGACTAGCTTATTGAGCTTGGTAGTTAGTTGCTTGATGGGATTAACATCTAATTTTTTATAAGTTGACTTATCATCAAGGAGGTCAATCATTCGGTTATTATAATCAGTTTTATCCATAATGACAGTGATTGGCCCTTATCAGCCTTAGTGACAAAAATATCTTGATTGTTTCGTAAGTATTTTTTGCAGTTATTGAACTCTTTTCAAATATAACGGTCTATGTATCTCATGTGAGGATTCTTATTAAGAAAGAGTTGTAAGGAGTTCGCTACGGAGCTACGTGTCGCGTTGATAATAGCCGGAGGTATTTTGTAACTCTTAACCTCGAAGTTTTTAATTGTGTCTAAAGTAGTACGTAAGCGATCTTTTTTGTCAAGGTTAGTAACGGGAACGCCGAATCTATCACCTAAGCTTAAAATATGTGCTACGTTATCCGGAATGTTATTATTGGTAATGTTAATGAGCCATTTTGATCTGTCATTATCGAAAAAAGATTTATATAAGTTTTGCTTAGAAAAAATCCTGTTAAATTTATTAATTGCATTATGTTTCTGTTGACTATTATGTTTGGCAACTTTACGCCTATTACTGTTGAAAAAATCAATTAATAGTTGTTCAGGTAACCGAGAGAAAGCTCGTCTTGAATGTACTTAATTTCTGATTTAGGAACCTCAAATGGTGGTTCAAATCTTTGATTTCTAAATTTAAAATAGCCCATTTGTAACGCTCTTTATATCTAATAAACCTATGCTTAACGCTACGGCTTCTGAGACTGATGTCGAGACGCAGATGCAGGATGTGTGGTGGCAGTACATCGTGTCGTCTGCAGCGGAGTAAAAAGACAAGTTGCTGTCTAGCCGTGCAAATTTTGTCGTGTTATTAATCCATGCTTTCAAAAGTGAGGCAGAGTGCCCTCCAAACTGGTTGTTGATCATACGGAAAAATCCCTCGTTGTTGTAAGACATCATTGTTTAGGTCGATGATGTGTAAATACCAAAAAGTAAATGTTTGTTCCGCCAATAATAATTAACATAAAAAGAATATATTTAATTCTGACAACAATTGGCCAATCAGTACAAAAAAACTTCACAACGTTTCAACCCAGGGTTCGGGTCTTTATCAAGTGATCTACGAAACAAAATTAGAGCGAGGCGTCAATAACATCGTCACGGTTTAAAATAAAATATAACAGAAAAAGAATTTCCTGTGGTCAGTACAGATTTAAAGAGCGGAACAAAACTTAGATTACCTGATGGAGAAAAGAGAGCCATCGCTAACACATTCTCAATCTACCGCAAATGAGATTTTGACCGAAACATCATACATGAAGAGGCTAGAAATTAATAACGCAAAAAATAAGTATGACGTCAAGGCAGACCAAATTAAAAAGAGAGTAATTATTTACAAGGAGAATGTCCAACGATGGCACCAATTCATAATTGCGTAACACACGAGCAAAACTTGCAGTATTAAATTAATAAGATTGACAATTTATCAAAGCACAAAACGAATCATGTTCACGCGATGGACAGTAGGAACAGACTGACAGTCTCACAAAGGTTTGAAAATTATAAAGAACGATCGAAGGTTGTACAAGTAAACACCGCAGCAAGAAACAATTATATGTTCGAGATAACATTATCGTAAATCGGATTTAATTTTTCCGTGTCTTTTTGGAGATTTATAGTATCCGAAAATTTTTTAATTAGCAACATTTCAGCAATTTCTCTTTTTTTGGTGTGCTTTTCACGATGCAGTATCTCCACCTCAGACCATTTAAAGTTATGGCCGTAGGATGCGCGATGCTTGCTGACCACAGAACGCTTACAATCGTCTTTCTTTATATCATTCGCATGCTCCGCAATGCGCGTTTTTAAGTGACGTTTTGTTTGTCCAATATAGGACGCACTGCAATTATCACAATTGATTCTGTAGACTAATTCAGTCGAAAGATCTTTATCAAGACGGTCCTTTCCTCTCCTTATGATAACGTCTAATCTTTTAGGAATGGTGTGAACAGTATCAAGGCCGATATTATTAAGTGTAAGACGTATATCCTCACCAAGACCTTTAACATAAGGTAGTACGACGCATCTACGTGGATCAAATAAATTAATGGGAGTGTTATCAAAATCCCGTTTATGACGAAGTTGTTTAGTTCTAATATTAATGTGTTTGTTAATAAAATTGATGGGAAAAGAATTGTTCAAAAGTATCTTTTTGACTATATTAATATTAGATTCATGGAAGCTTTCATCCGACAGTAAAATAGCTCGATCGAGAAGGCTCGTAATCGTGTTGACCTTATATTTTAGTGGGTGGCTAGAAAAATAGTTAATGTATCGGCCGGAAAAAGTGGGTTTTCTATACCAATTGGTGATCAGCCGGTTTCCATCCCTAATGACCACAGTGTCGAGAAACGGGAGAGAATTGTTGCTTTCAAGTTCATAAGTGAATTTAAGTCGTGGATGATAGCCATTGAACAAAACAAGTACGTCATTTAACTTTGCCTTAGGTATTATGGCAAAGATATCGTCCACATACCGACGGTAAAACTGAATTTCGAAATCTAGTGCACTTAGGCAATAAGTCTCCAAATCCTCCATTACAATGTCGGAAGCTTTTGGAGAAAATGGAGAACCCATTGGACTGCCAAAAATCTGTTCATAAAATTGTCCATTAAAGGAAAAACTTGTAGAGCTCAATATCAACTCAACCGCGTATAGAAACTGAGATAGAGAGAATTTTGTGTGCGGAGAAATCATGTGCCACCGTTTTTCGATTCCCTTTAATACTAATTCCTTCGGAATATTAGTAAAAAGTGAAGTGACGTCAAAGGAAACAAGGACCTGGTCAGTATTAATTGTTTCGTTTTTGATAATTTTAGCAAACGACCAGCTGTCCTTAATATATTTATTACAAAATAATAATATATTTATTACAAAAAAAAGAAATGATATCTTTAAATTATGCGCCAATTAAATATATATTATATCAAAAAATAACTATTGGTCTTTTAAAAAATGTATTCCCATTGAAGTGAAAAAATTAATATAAAATGTGAAAAATTTTAGTGAAAAAAACTTGGCGCTGCTAAATTTTAAAATATTTAAAAGCAATAAATAACTAATTTAAAATATTAAATTGATAATTACAATGTGAATGTAGACTTTCACACATTAATTTAAAGTACTTTTTCCATTTATAGAAAATGTTTTATTAATATATATTATTATGTTTAGCAGCGCCAAGTTTTTTTCACTAAAATTTTTCACATTTTATATTAATTTTTTCACTTCAATGGGAATACATTTTTTAAAAGACCAATAGTTATTTTTTGATATAATATATATTTAATTGGCGCATAATTTAAAGATATCATTTCTTTTTTTTGTAATAAATATATTACTTCGATTTTTTCAAGGTAAAGATATTACTTGGATTTTTTCGAGGTACAAAGATAACTACTTCAATTTTTTCAAAATAAATATATTACTTCGATTTTTTCAAGGTAATGATATTACTTGGATTTTTTCGAGGTACAAAGATAACTACTTCGATTTTTTTAAGGTACACCACGCATGCTTGGCGTCTTTTTTTTTACCTTTTTGTAAAAGGTAATTTTGTACGGATAGGCCTATACGATGAGGCATCTTCCGGGTATTTGCCAGGTTTCAAAATCATTGTGACCTGGGCAACTTTCCATTGCGGAGGAATGTATCCAATTTTTAGTATGCAGTTGAATAACTGAACTAAGTAGGTAATGCCCACAGCAGGTAGCTCCCTAAGTAGTTGGGCTGTAATCAAATTATATCCTGGGGCTTTCTTCAGCCCAACACTCCTGATAGCATTCGTCACCTCCTGTTCAGTGACCCCAGTCACAGAGAAATCAATCCAAGAAGGTGTGAGGTCGTCAGTATCCTCGTTGTTTACTTCATCGTCTGTAGATTTATCACCAGGATTGGGCATAAAAGTACTAGCTAAATGGATGGCGAATGTTTCTGCTTTTTTCTAGATCACTCCTAGCCCATTTGCCATCCGTTTGCGTATAGGCTGGGACACCGTTTGGGACTGCTTTGACTTCCTGGTCGCCTTCCACAATGAGTAATCAGTTGCTCTTGCAGCTTCAAGGCTCTTTAGGTATTGTTGAGTACCTCTGTTCCATTCGCTAGCCAGCATAATTTTTAGTCCTTTAGAAACATAATTTAGCTGCTTTTTTTTTTGCGGGCATCTAGTATCTTGCCACAGTTTCCTAATTTTTCTTTTATACGCTACTTTATCTCTAATGTTCTGTGAATACTCATAAGTATGAGTTTTCGCTGTAGTGCAAGGAGTTGCTTCCCAGGCGGCTTGCTATATACAGTCATTAAAATGCTGCACCGCTTCCATTAAGTCATTTTCGTTTTTTAGGGGTATGTTGATGTCTAGATTAGCTGACACATAATCCCGGAAAAGACGCCAGTTGGTCCTTTTGTTGTGTAGTCGACAAGTAAGTTTCCTGCGCATAATTTGACTATTCAATGTTATCATGACTGGAGTGTGATCAGAAGAAAGGTCAAAATTCGACTTGCAGTCGATATACTGGTTGGACAAACCTTTAGTGACAGCGAAGTCTATGAGGTAGGAAACCTGTTTTTATCTGCTGGTCAGTAAGTAGACTGGCTAGTCGAAATAACATTGAGTTTTAATACATTAGTTTCATTAAACAACTCTCGTCCCTTAGGTGTGATTAATCTAAATCCCCAATATACATGCTTCGCATTAAAATCTCCACCAGCAAGGAAACAAGGTCCGAGCGTGCTGAAAAAACTTTTAAACTGCTCTTCTTTATTATTGAATTTAGGTGGACAGTAAACAGCTGAAAGAGTAATGGGGCTGACCCAGTCTTCAACGGGAGAGGTGCACTTGGACACGGTACATTTGGACACCGTTCAATTGGACACGATCATTTGGACACGATCTATTGGACACCGTTCGTTTGGACACCGTTCATTTGGACACCGTTTATATGGACACCGTTCATTTGGACACGAAAATACGCGACTTGTGCACTTGGACACGAAAATGAGCGACCTGTGCACTTGGACACGAGAATGCGCGGCCTGTGAAGTTGGACACGAGAATAGGCGACCTGTTTACTTGGACACGAAAATGCGCGACCTGTTCACTTGGACACGAAAATACGCGGCCTGTGCAGTTGGACACGAAAATGAACGACCTGTGCACTTGGACACGAGAATGCGCGACCTGTTCACTTGGACACGAAAATGCGCGGCCTGTGCAGTTGGACACGAGATATTAAGCGAGGTCCACCCTGCCTACCGGCGGAGGGGGTGCGGGAGGGGGGCCGAAGGCCCCCCCTTGCACCCCCCCGCGTGTGTGTGTGTGTGTGTGTGTGTACACCATGTGGCTGCGACATATTTATCATTGAAAGTTATTTCGCATTTTCGTGTCCAAGTGAACAGGTCGCGCATTTTCGTGTCCAACTGCACAGGCCGCGCATTTTCGTGGCCAAGTTGAACAGGTCGCGCATTTTCGTGTCCAAGTGAACAGGTCACGTATTCTCGTGTCCAAGTGCACAGGTCGTTCATTTTCGTGTCCAAGTGCACAAGTCGCGTATTCTCGTGTCCAACTGCACAGGCCGCGCATTTTCGTGTCCAAGTGAACATATCGCGCATTCTCGTGTCCAAGTGCACAGGTCGCGTATTTTCGTGTCCAAATGAACGGTGTCCATATAAACGGTGTCCAAATGAACGGTGTTCAAACGAACGGTGTCCAATAGATCGTGTCCAAATGACCGTGTCCAAATAAACTGTGTCCAAATGTACCGTGTCCAAGTGCAGGCCTCTCGTCTTCAACGACAACGTTTGTTGCTTGGATATGTCTCTCGAAATGGGTTTGTTACGTGATGCTTAATGTTGGTTTTAATTAGGATGACAGTTTTTCCTTGAGCGGTGCAATCAGGATGAATCGTATGGTAGAATTTGTAGTTGGACATAGAAAAGAAGTTTCTGTTTGTGAAATGTGTTTCAGTTATAAGCATTATGTCTAGGTTGTTTATGTCTATAAAGGTTTTTAACTCAAGCATATGTTGGGCTAGTCCATTGGCATTCCATAAAGCAATATTTAACGAATTGAATGTAATAACATTTTGGCTATAAGATTTGTCATTAGGTTTGTTATGGTGACCATTTGATTCATAAGATATTTTAATAGGACCATTATTTCATTATTGCTGGCATTGCCATGCTCTTGTGCTTCATCTTTAGTTTGTGTTTAATGCACTCTATGTGCGTGAGTAGAATTTTGGCTAGTTGTGTAGGCATATGATGCTTGCGGAGTTCCAGAGGATGTCTGTGGGATACTAGCTTTTGAAATCGGGGTCTTTTGAGGTACTTCCCTGTTTGGATTTCTCACTTTGAGAGGAGGATACTTAGATCTTTGTAGCTGCTTGTATACAATGCAGCCTTTGTAGTTGGCTGGGTGGTTACCGCTACAAAGGCCACACTTGACGTTGTCAGATCTTGTCTTTCTAGGGCAATTTGCTGTCAGGTGCTCCTTTGCACATTTAACGCACCTAGCTTTTCTTTAACAAAACTTTTTCGTGTGTCCATAGCGTTGACACTTAGCTCATTGAGAAATTTCCCGTTTGAGGCGAGGAGGTTCGAAGACTACTCGACAGTGCAGGAGAGATGTGGTATCATAGATAGTTTTGTTATTTGGATCTGATTTCAAATGTACAATGAGTATTGCTAGTGGTCTTGGTTATCCTCTGTTTAATGTTCCATATATTTACCACCTTATGACCCAACTCTTCAATCACAGCCTTAATTTCTTTGATGTTAGTTGAGGGATGCACCTATGTTCTTTAAAATAACTCTAAGACTCCTATCTTGTTTCAACTTGTAGGTATGGAATTCTGTGTCTTTCATTCGGAGTTTCTTGTCTATTGCAGAATATGCCTCCGTGGTCTTAGGTTGGATTTTAACTTGCTCCGCGCGTAGTATTTTGATTTCATAGTTATTAGAAACTTTATTATTGAGTGAATCCATAAGGGGTTGGATATTGCTTACTGCGTCGACAAATATATGAGAAGGCCTGGCTGGTTTCTTTGGGTTATTTTTTGAGTTGTTTCAACCGCGTCACTCGTATTAGGAAGGGGTTCAAATCTGTTTGACACTGCAACTGGTGTACTTAGCCAATATTCTCCTATCTTTGTTTGTTTCAATTTAGTTTGTTGCTCAGGACTATTCCTTGCCCTTTTTTTGCTGACAACGTTCCAGTTCAGTTTTCCGTCTCTTATAAAGATTTCACTAAGGAAGAAAGAGCGACCCCTAGGTCCCTCCTTGCCCCCAGCTGCTAAATCTGTAAATGCTTCAGATTGTTGCTTTACAGTTCTCCTGAATTTACCTCCAATATATCAGCAACATTAGTTTTAGGTGGAAATGAACTCAAATTGGAAGCAATTATAGTATCACTTATAGGCAATAGCTGGCCTACCTTAGAATCCGCGAGGCCGGCCAAAAGGTGGGATTTCCTGGATTTTTCGGACTACCACCTGGGGTAATATTATCCTTAATTGTTTTGTCCATTGCACAAATTTCTGGTTTTGGCCCACTCCGGGTATTTTATTTCCCCGGTACCCTTCGGTAAATCGGCGAGCGTTCCCCAATCCGCATCTGGGGAGGCGCCCGATGGGGGAGCAGTAACTCCACACGGGGATTTCAATATAATAAAAAATATTATGTTGGACACAAAGAAAACACCTATGTGTGCGGATGAATTTGTGACAAAACACATAAATTTCATAAGCGGTCGCTTAAAAATAGCTCAAGTAAATACCCAAAACCCTGATTTAAGAGATACAAGAGTAGAAGAAACTATTCTTTCAAGTCCAAGAGATACAAGAGAAGGAAATATTTGTCCAAATCAAGATGATAATGAGATTGTCATGGAAGATAATGTAAGAAACAAGAAAAAATGTCCAGCTTGTGAAACCGGATATGAACCGACCGGTGAACATACATGTTATGTATGTAAAAAGTTTGTGCATGCCCTGGATGGATACTCTAAGTCAATTGGAGAAGAAGGAATATGGACAGCAGCGAATATGTATGGACTGCCACAACATAAACAACCTTCAAGATATAATTGCAATGAAGGAAGTTGAAGATTGGCGGGGTTTGGCTACAGCGGACACAAAATCTAAAGGAAGATATTTGCAAAAGAATAGTATACAACATAAATTTTTATTAGATATTAATATACGTAAGATACTGTTGCGCTGGCCGCACGAAAGCGCCCGTCTCGCTCTCACTCGCACTCGCGCAGGCACACGCGCACTCCCGGTCTCGCAAAATGAAACGGACTCGTATTAGGAAAAAAAGTAATTTATTAGCAAGATACAGCTCGGCTCGCGAAACGTCGGCTGTCAAGCTCAGCTCGAAATCTGAAGAGCGACCATCCAAAACAAGCCGGTTGTCAAGCGATGATCTTCGACTTCAGCTCGTGCAACGGGTGTCTCAGCGCGGGCCCAACACTGCCCCCTTTTTTCAAGATTGTCGTCCCGACAATCCTGGAGGGCAGTTTTCAGGAAACACGGCTCTTCTTCGGCGCAGACTCCAGGGCATCAGGTCGGCTTCCTGCCCTTCTCCGAGCTGCTGCTACGGGTTACCGGGCGCCAATCCTTTTCCAGCCCAATTCGCCCGAAGTTCCGGACTCGCATCTTCTTCGCAGACTCCAGGGCACCAGGTCGGCTTCCCTGCCCTCCCCGAGCTGCTGCTACGGGTTACCGGGCGCCGACCCTTACCGGGCCCAATCCGCTCAGCTCCGAATACGACGTCCTCTTCCCAGCCGGTACTAGAAGAGGTCCCCATTCGGCACTTTCAGAGGGAACTGGCCAGGCTCCCCTTCGCCGACTCCAGGGCGACCCTCCTCCAGCTTCTCCCTCGCAGGGGCTCCGCCTCAGGGTCCGCACGCGAAGTCGTCGTCCTTCTCGGCCGTCGTCCGGTCGTCGCCGCTCTCTTTTTTAATCTTCGGACAAGGGGGGGGGAAGCTTCCCGTGGACCCAGCGCCCTGCAGGGCTCCCCAAGTCCCCGCCCGGCATTTGCCCTATGGCCCACGGGAAAACCACGGGTCAAAAACCGTGGGCAAAGCGGTTTTCTTTTTTTAAAAATAAGAGGTTCTCCCTCGAAGAGATTTCGCAGGTAATTTGCGAAGCGGTAGGTGAGATCTTCTCCCAGATCCGTAGACTTACCTCTGAGGAAGAACAAAACACAACACGCAGTAACAAGGAACAACTAAATCTTAATTTATTCCTAACATTCTACCCTTTTCAGAATTTTTCTTAAAATTTTGAGACATTTTTCCCTCTCCAAGACGCAATTTTTTTTTTTTAATTTCACTAGCTCTTCGACGTCCTCTATTGATACTAAAATTGAACGCACCTTTCCCCGTAAGCAAGAGGCCAACGTACGTCACAGTTGCGTTCCCCCAGCGATTCGCGCGCGCGATTAAATTGAATTGCGAGAAGAATTTTCACAGCAAAACTGTCCCATCAAATATATCGCCGTTTGGGTATAAGCTCAAGCTTATAGCCCAAATCAGTGCAAGCATCTCTATCCCCCGCGTTCGCGACTCGCGACCAAGCAAGGTCTGGAGAATCTCCGTTTCCGGTGTGAGCTGCGAGATATCCGTCTCGGAGCGGACGTCCCGCTTGGTCCCGGCGTCGCCATCCGTGCTCTCTTCCTAGTCGAGGGAGCCGTCGAGGGTACAGCGCTCGCCATTGTCTCTCGCTCGTCTGCCATATATCCGTTTTCTCTTCGCTCGTCAGTTTGGACAAGCCCCCAAAATGTTGCGCTGGCCGCACGGAAGCGCCCGTCTCGCTCTCACTTGCAGTCGCGCAGGCACACGCGCACTCCCGGTCTCGCAAAATGAAACGGACTCGTATTAGGGAAAGAAGTAATTTATTAGCAAGATACAGCTCGGCTCGCGAAACGTCGGCTGTCAAGCTCAGCTCGAAATCTGAAGAGCGACCATCCAAAACAAGCCGGTTGTCAAGCGACGATCTTCGACTTCAGTTCGTGCAACGGGTGTCTCAGCGCGGGCGCAACAATACCAATAATAAAAAATAAGACTAATATATCTTTAAAATTAGTTAAAATTGAAAAAAAATTATTTCTTAAGAAATACCTGTTCATTTGATAGCATTTTACATTTATTTATTGCTGCTTATTTTGATACAAAGACAATTAAAGATCTTGTACGTAATGAAACAGTAAATTTTTTAAATTAATTAATGAAATGGTATTTTACGGTACAAAAAGATCATCGTATAGACTTTGTGCGATAATTTAAAAAAAATATTTTTAAGCAAGGTATTACCAAATAATTGTATCCTTATTAATTGTGAAGTAACAATTGGCTTTTTATGCAAAAAATTGTTTCAGAATTATGCATCATTTAAGGAAACATCTAAATGTGAAAAAGGTTGTCCGGAAAGAGTAAAAACATTACCACTGGTGCAAGTTAAACTGGAAGCATTATTAGAAAACAATATTAATCAAATCGAAGAGGACATTACAATTCAAGGATTTTGTTCTTGTATTCAACCGAATTGTGACGGATTGGAAAGTACTACAATTTCCGACATAGGTATGTCCCACACAGCACAAGACGTCTATCGGACATCCAAATTATGCCCGTTTTATGTCGGAACGTCCGTGGATATGTTACGAACGTCCTATCGACGTCCGTTTATGGATATCTACTGGACGTTTATTAAAGGACGTCCTTTGGATATCCAAAACATATCCGTTTTGTATCCGACTTCTGTGGACAAATTATGGACGTACACAGTACGTCCTACTTGGGACGTCCGTCGGACGCACGCTGCAGGATATTTAATGGATCCAAATTACATCCCAGACAGCACACGGATATCATAAAGACATCCATAAGACGGCCTTTACGGATATTAAGGATATTCAAAAACCATCCGTTTTACATTGTTCGGACATTTGATGGACGTCCATGGGATATTGGTTTGCGCAGTTGGTGGACATGCTTTATCCCTAAAGTATGTCCGATGGACAACCTATGGACGTGATAAAAGGGGGCATCCGGAATTAAATTTTGCATTAAATATAAATATAAATAATATATTTATTTAAAAAATCATAGTATTTTTTTCATACATTACTTACAATCTTAAAGTATCATACATATATACGTTTATATTAATTAAACAATCTTAAAGTATTTTGTACTTGTAATTACGCGCACACACATATAGTGTGTCCATTGTTTAAAACGTACTTGTAGCAAATTAATTGAAAAAAAACAGCAACTTGTTTGTGTACATTGTACAATCGTATAATATAAATTTATACATACACACGCACGATTACATTATATTAATTGTCATGTATGTATGTATATATATCCGTTGTTAAACGTATATTGCACGTAAACAGCAATCGCGTGGTACAGATTACATAAAGGTTTAAAATTTTAAACCTGTATGTATAATCTGTACCATACTTCATAAGATTCTCCTTTCATACGTACACAAATTGCTGTTTTTTTTTAATTAACAAGTATCAAAATAGTTATAAAAACTAATGTGAAAACTTTAATAAGGGTGTTTACTCAATTTTTGTAAAAAAAAAAAAAAGAAACAATTTTGTCAGAAAAGGAGATAAGAATGAAATTTATAATATATAAAAAAAATTCCAAAAATTTCCATGAGTACCAATAAAATCACATAAAAATCCATAATTTTTAAGGTAGTAAACACCCTCAAACGCTTTAGCGTTATATATTTGAAAACAAATATCTCGAATTGAAATTAACAAAACTATAATAAATTCACAAATTGCACGTACAAATGCTAATGTTCAGCGAATATTGGCACAAATCTGTATCCCCTTAATTCAGAATAAATTTCATGCTATAATAGATTACAGGTGACTTTTAAAAAGTATGAATATATATTGGTATACAAAAAATAATATGAAAACTGCAAACGCATTTTTGCATAGTGTTCGCAATGTAACCTGTCGCGTGCCGGTAGTGAGCCGACCGGTGGCCACGATCCGCGATCCGTGATCCGGAGGATGAGAGTATGGTCCGTTATAGGCTGCCACTGCAGATGAAGTCGTGAGATGCACCGTCTGAGATATACCGTTCTAACGCTGTCCTGTCAATCTATATGTTTCACTATCACAAGAGAGTCACAGAGAAACGTCCGTCTTGCACGGTTAAATAATATAAAAATATACGGTAATTATTTAGAATAGCCTCTCCACCTCAAATATCGATAAAATTAGGCTTAATCGATTCGTTTTTGCATAAAACGAAAGAATTTGGCAGAAAAATGCGGCGGTCTGCCCTGCGAAGCGAGATATTTAGCGTTAAAGTTGACAACTCTCAGGTTAGGAATCCTGTCATACCGACGTGATGTAGCGACCATGAACATGCTCCGCGGCCACATGCGCATGATCCGTGGCCGCACGCGCATGCAAAAGTGCGCGAATTTGAAACGTATGCATATTTATAATGCATAAATATAAATATGTACTTTTCATATACCAACTATTCTCTGCTTTAACAAATTATTTCTGCTACAGATATTAAGCGTCGAAGTTAACGAAACAGAAATAATTTGTTAAAGCAGAGAATAGTTGGTATATGAAAAGTACAAATTAAATATGTACTTTTCATAAACCAACTATTCTCTGCTTTAACAAATGATTTCTGTTTCGTTAACTTCGACGCTTAATATCTGTAGCAGAAATAATTTGTTAAAGCAGAAAATAGTTGATATATGAAAAGTACATATTTGACGACTTGACAGGTCATGAAACCTGTCATACCGACGAAATGTAGCGACACGAACATGTTCCGTTGCCACTTGCGAATGCGCAGTGATCACAATCGCGAAATTTTAAACAAGTGAAGCGCGCCACTATTACGTCTGCTATGTGTCGTATGTACTGTCACGGCTTTTTGCACGCGGGCGCAAGCCGGATCAAAAGGGGACGGTAGAGAGTCAGGTGTCAGGCCTCTCGAATGGGTCCCTCGCACGAAATCTTTAACTCGCGAAACAAATTATTGGGCGCCAGACGCGGCAGATCGCGTCCACTAAATACAACGATTCTCCACTTATTTGTCACGACAATTTAATTGCTCCGATTCGCAAAATTCGTCAAAACGCAAGTAATAATTCACGAAGCTCCAATTTAGTTATTCGTGCGAAGGCCGACCAGCTCAACCTAACGGTAGAGGGGCAGGGCAAGGCAGGGCAGTGCAAGAGGACGACGGAATAACGGCTAAATAATTCGCCACACAGTATAATATGATAAAAACAGTTGATCGTTTATTGCTAAGATCGGGTAATGGAAATGGTGGAACAGTTGTTTAATAATAGTAATTTTTAATGATAATAATTAAGTTGATCCGTAGAATAATAACAAAATTAAACGAGGCAATTGCCCCCGCCTATCGAACTGTAGTCAAGTTCGTTTACAAAAACTAAAGAAAGAAACGATGGATAATAAAGCGGAGTAATAACAAACGCGAATATAAATTGAAACAAGCTCGAAACGCGAGTAATGCGCGACACGAGGAGCGTAGAATCAGACGGAAATTATAATGGAATTTATTAAAGTACTGATTGACTGAATTATAATGTTCTCGGGATCGTTACGGAATAAAGAAACTAAACAATGAGATCTCAATAACATTCACGATACCTCTCGCAATCAAAACGTAGTCCGGCAAATATTAGAAACAATAAAGTCACCAATGTCGACGATCAAGTATAAGGTCTGCGTGCGCCAAGCAGAGCGCAAACCCTTAAATGGTGCGAGGTTATCACTCGCCAAAGAAACAGATAATAACGCTGGGATCACAATAAATCGCTATTAATTAGACTCGGAGATTCAACTCCGGTCTACTTTGTTCTGTTCGGTCGTCAGTGGTTTTTACGCCGTTTCGGCGTGGGCTCGTCGCACGCGCGACGCAGTTACGGGCGCCATAGAGCACGCAAATCAGCAAAATATTCCGTAACTTAACACTAACGCGAGAAAAGATTCGGGATAGCGCGAACGGCAGTCGCAATAACGCCACGAATAAATCAGGGTAACGCAAAGTTAATATTCCGACTCAAACCATACCCATGAATAATATCCGGACGCGAATCTAATACAAAATATCAAACGCGAGTAATAACGCAAAACTAATACGCGGCAGCAAACAACGCAAACATAATATCGTTAATATCGCAATTAATAATTATCGCCATTAAGATCGCTAATAATAATACTAAATAAGGTCGCAAGGAATAACGCAATAATATCAAAAATAATCCAAGGAACGTGAGATAATATTCGGACGCGACTCCGATACACGAGAATATCGAACGCGAACAATAGCGCAAAACAAATACGCGGCAGCGAGGAACGCAAGAAACTAGGCAAACGGTACAAGTAGTAACGCGAAAGAATATCGCAAATAATAACGCGAAGAAAGATCGCGAATAATAACACAATCTAATAACACCAATAAGTAACGCAGAATAATAACACAAATAATAACGCGAAATAATATCGCGACCAATAACGCAAGATAATAACGCGAAATAATATCGCGACTAATAACGCAAGATAATAACAAATAATAACGCGAGAAAATATCGCAACGAATAACGCAATATAATATCGCGACACGATATCGCCAGGAATACGATGGGGCAGCGTCGCAAATAGTATCTCCTGAGGATATCGGGAATGATAGATCCCGAGCGGCGCAGCTAACAAGACCCAGGAACGCGACACGAAAATAATACGCAGCGAACAACACGCAAAAAAAACACGCGGTATGCGGGCGCGACGTGACTCGCCCGCGGGGGCGCGGCGGCGGAGGCGCGAGCGCGAACGCGGGCACGACTCGGGACGGCACTACGCAATCGAAAACGCCAAAAAGGGTCGAACTCTAACGGAACGCGAGCAGATACGTTTTTACGCCACACTCAACGCGCACTCAAAGTCGGTCGTTAGGACGCCGGACTTCACACGGTACGCGAGCAGATACGTGTTTTCGCCACACTCAACGCGAACCCGAGAACGTACGCCACACACGAGTCTAATACGCGGCCACTCCCAGATGCCGTCCGCGCGAACGCGATATCTCGCCCTTCGGCCCCGCCGAAGGTCTCCGCACACGCCCGCGATCACGATCTCCAGGGGTCGTTACGCGACGCGAATCCGCGACACCCTAATCCCGCACACACAAAGCTCGCGCGATCGCCAAGGGGGCCCTCCGCGCTCGATGCCGATCGCTACCGCGAAATCACTAATAGGCTACGCCGTGCACGGCGAGCGGACACCAAATTCACCAAACACGCGAGTCGGCAACGAAACGCGAACGCGACCCGACGGCTTTCCCGTGGCTGGACATAAATAATAACTCGGGCAACCTCACCGGCACTCCGTCTGGCTCCTAGACGCGGATTCCTCCACGGGATTTCCTCCGGGCTTCTCAAACTCGTACAACTCTCGCGGTATGCAGCACGCACAAGTTAACTCGGCGAGGGGGCGAACCGAAAGAGATCGCTCCTTCGGTCGCTCGATTGCGGATCGACGACGCGCCCCACCCCGGGGGTGCGTAAGTCTGTGGCGCGATAGCGCGGGCCAATGGGGATCGATTCCGCAAGTACGCCGCGACACTTCGCGTAACGTAATCTCGCGTGATCCGTCGCGGGGTGCCTCGCGATTCCGCGATAATTAATCGATGGGGCGCTCGATGTGAGCGGGTCGGACGCCCCGGTTCGCCTCACGGCATCTTCGCCGCGGGGACGTTCTCCTTGTGACCTCCAGGTCGGAGTCGTAGCCGTTTTGGGCGATTACGCCGTCTCACGGCGTAACGCCGTCGTGGCGGGGTCGTTCCGCCCTCCCGCATCCAGAGCGCCGGCATTGTTCCCGTTTTCACGCCGGGATCACGCGGTCGAAGTCTGGCCCCTCTCTCCCCTGTGCGTGACCCGCGACGATCCTTCGTCTCCGCGCTGCTGAATTCTGGAGCGTTCTTCGCCCCTCGCACTGCTCCTCCCCCATGATGCCCGCAAGGTCGCTGCCGATGAGGTTCTCGCCGGTGTGCCCCGGCGAGGTGCCGCGATTACAAAAATAATAAAAGAAACAAAAATAATAATTAATACGCTATCAATTAACGACGAGGCCCCCTGGAGATTTCGCGCTGCTCTTCCGGCTCGCCCCCGAGCACAATTCCGCGCCCCGTGGCGGCGGCGGGGACGCTGCAACGTGCAGCGGAGCTGCCCCGTCACAGTACATACTGCGTACACCCGTACCTATAAGAATCGCAATAAAAATAATTATTTAGATATAATGCTGTTTTTCGAGTTTATTCAGTTAATGGCGAATAGAGAAGAGTTAGTAGATTTTCTAATTCAACACGGTGTGTTGCCATCAAAAATTAATTGTAGGAATTGTGGTGTGGAATTAACCATTGACAAAGGGACATTGTTGTTCCGATGTCAAAGAAGATATTCCACAGCAACGTCTTCAAAAAAGAAACGTGTCTTCAAGAAATGTGATTTTTACAAAAGTGCCAAAGTAGGCTCTTGGTTTGGAAATAGCAATTTGGAACTCGCTACAATTTGTAAGATTATAGCGAGTTTCCTAATGCTACGCCCTCCTCGACAGGAAGACCTTGAGGAAGAACTTAGTATTTCTTCCGCTACGGTTGTCGACTGGTTCAGTTTTTGTCGCGAGGTAATATATTTTAATATTGTGCACTAATTTTATATATCTACATATATTATTATTATTTTTTATGTTTACAGGTCTGTGCGTACTGGGCTGATAAGTGCAGCGAGAAACTTGGAGGTCCAGGACGCACCGTTGAAATCGACGAGGCAAAAATTGGCCATCGTAAATACAACCGTGGTCGCCTTTTGAAAGGCAACTGGATATTTGGAGGATACGAGCGAGATTCGAAGAAAATTTTTATTGTGCCAGTAGAGGATCGAACGGAAGAAACGCTCCTGGCATGCATTAAGGAGTGGATCATGCCAGGAACGACGATTGTTTCAGATTGTTGGAAGTCCTATAATTGTCTTAACAATGAGGGCTTCCAACATCTGACAGTCAATCACACTTACAACTTCGTCGATCCAGATACTGGTAAATAACGGCAAAACATGTGGTAAAACGTTAACGATATGAATATATGTATAGTTACTGTTGGGATAATGCATCTTTCCTTCGGTAAATTAAGATTATTTACTTTCTCGCGTTTTCTATTCCTAATACTAAGTTTAAGTTGCGCGCGGTAAATTATAACTAGCGTTCCGACGCTCCACTTCCACGTGTGGCGCATACAGAACAAGTCACTAGCCGACACTAGGCGGCGTGCCTTTCCGGTTACCAAGCGGCGCGCACTCGATCGCCAGATACTCACTG
The DNA here is from genome assembly GCA_030770355.1 of Harpagoxenus sublaevis. Lineage (NCBI taxonomy): Eukaryota > Metazoa > Arthropoda > Insecta > Hymenoptera > Formicidae > Harpagoxenus > Harpagoxenus sublaevis. The sequence goes on from JASTWR010002293.1 coordinate 19,697, forward strand.
TAAGCGATACAGAGCACACAACCTTTGTCGAGCGTGTTACAATAAAGATTTCGTTAACAAAGAAGATACGTTCACACTGCATCTCCCGATCACCTGCGGTTCCTCAATAGGTTATGGGCCCAGGAGAACGCCACTGAACGGTCTCAAAAGCGAACTGAGGAAATCACACTTGTTTTGTGAAAAGCTGAAGCGAAGTCCGTCATCTTCCTGAGCATTGTCCTTGTAAACAAGACGAGGAAGATTAGTGTTTGTTGCTCTCTGACGTGTTCTCGCGCTCCGAATTAAGTGCTCTGCCCGAAATGTCTGAAAACATTGATCTACGAAACGTTACAAAATTCGACGGATCGAATTTCCAGTTATGGAAATTCCAGCTTCGGACCATTCTCGTCGCAAGCGGCCTTCTCGAAATCACAGAAGGAACGATAGCAAAACCCGAGCCAACAGACAACACGTTCACGACATGGTGCACGAAAAATGCGAAGGCCATGTGTATCCTATCGTCGTCTATGGAGTATTCACAACTCGAATACCTCATTACTTGTGAAACAGCTACTGAAATGTGGTCGAAACTTAGCACCATACATGAACAGAAAAGTGCTTCCAACAAGCTCACGCTCATGACCAAATTTCACGAGTACAAAATGGCGGCCACCGACTCTGTTGCGCAGCACGTTGCCAAGATCGAAAATATGGCACGACAACTGAAGGACGTCGGAGAGGAGCTGTCTGAGGTTACGATTATCGCTAAGATCCTGGGGACCCTTCCATCAAAATTCAACTCGCTGGTGACTGCCTGGGATAGCGTTCAGGAACGGGATCAGAGGAAAAATTTCCTCATCGAACGACTAATAAAAGAAGAGAATCGATTCACTGTCATGGATGAAGCCACTAACGCGTTAGCGACAATTAACGTACAGGACGGAAACACACCCTCCCGAGAAAATGCGTCGCGAAAACATCGAGGTAACGAAAAGGCGTCAGATAAAAGTAAGAAATTTAAAGATTTCACTTGCCATTATTGTAGTAAGAAAGGTCACATAGCTCGAAATTGTTTTAAAAAACGCGATGAATCAAAAAATAATAAAGATAATGAGAAAGCAAAACGAAAAACGGATGGCGACAATTCCGCGAATTTGGAAGCGTTTTTAACTTTGGAATCTAATTGCTCAACTCGAATTTTAAATTCTGATGTAAAAGATGTGTGGCTTTTAGATAGCGGTGCTTCAAAGCACATGAGCTTTCGTCGCGAATGGTTTATTAATTTAAATGAATCCTATAGGGAAACCGTTAGCTTAGGAGACGATTCAACTTGCGAAGTAAGAGGTCGCGGAACCATTTTGATCAAAAGATTAGTCAATAACGAATGGCTTAATGGTAAATTAAAAGACGTTCTTTACATTCCATCATTGCGTAAGAATCTTTTTTCAACCGGGGTATGTACAGCGAAAAATTGCGTTTTAAAATTAGAAGCCAACGACGTAAGAGTTTATCGAAATGGTATACTGATGGCTTATGGTATGAAACAGGAAAACAATCTATTTAGAATGATGTTTAAGGTAATCAAAGGTACAGAGGTAAACGCAGCCTCACTTAATAGTCTTGAGACATGGCATCGACGCTTGGGCCATATCAATTACCGAGCATTGTGTGAAATGGTAAATAAAAGATTTGTGAATAGAGTCTCGCTATCACACTTCAACAATTCTTTCTGCGAGAGCTGTCAATTCGGGAAACAGCATTGATTGCCCTTCAAACCAAAGGAACGTACCAGGAAAACCGAGGTAGGTGAGTTTATACATGCCGATCTCTGCGGCCCAATGTCAGAAGATGCTATCGGCGGATCTAAATATTTTCTTCTCTTGAAAGATGACTGTTCAAGCTTCCGTCAAGTATATTTTCTACGTCATAAGGATGATACGTTTGAAAAATTCAAGGAATTCGAACAATTGGTCTTTAACAGATTTGGTTGCAAAATAAAGACAGTGAGATCCGACAATGGGACTGAGTTTCGAAACAAAAAGATGTCTGATTACATGGCTTCACGAGGTATTACATTGGAAACATCCGCTCCATACATACATGAACAAAACGGACGTGCAGAAAGAGAGATGCGCACGATCGTCGAAAGCGCTCGAACCATGTTGACTGCAAAAAACCTGCCGACACAACTCTGGGCTGAAGCGGTAAACACCGCGGTATATACTTTGAATCGCTGTCTATCATCTCAAGCAAATAAAACTACTCCCTTCAAATTGTGGTACAAGAAGAAACCCGAGTTATCTCACATAAGGATATTCGGAAGCGATGCCTACGCTCATATTCCGAAAGAACATCGCAAGAAATGGGATCCGAAGTCAAAAAGGCTAATTCTAGTCGGATATCAAGGTGAATCAACTAATTATCGGCTCTTTAATCCTATTACTAAACAAATAATTACAGCCAGAGACGTCGTTATAAATGAAGTACCTGTCCAAGATGTCGATTGCGAGGAGAATAAGATTTCTATACCTGTAAACGATTACATAGAGAGTAATACAGACTCTGTTGAACGGCAGGCTGACCCTCACGGGGAACGACGCCGAGTCGGATCGGATACTCCAATTGATGAGAACAGAGATGTCGATAACACAAATGGAAACGACAGATACAGCTTAAGAAAAAGAGACTCGATCAAACCACCATCGAGATACGAAGCGTGTTTTACTTTGTTCAATGAACCAAAGTCCTTTCAAGAAGCAACTTCCGGAGAAAATTCCGAGAATTGGAAATTAGCTATCCAAGAAGAACTTGATGCCCATACGAAGAATGGAACATGGACCATAGTTCCAATACCACCCGACTGCAAACCAATAGGATGCAAGTGGGTGTTTAAAATGAAGAAATCTCCCACAAATAAGAATATTTGATTTAAGGCTCGCTTATGTGCAAAGGGCTTCTCACAAAAAGCTGGAACCGACTTTGGAGAAATATTTTCACCCGTCGTTCGATATGACTCGATAAGAGTTCTACTAGCGATAGCCGCA